>JAPZIH010000289.1:0-31463 GCA_027410445.1 Discoglossus pictus
AAATGCAAAAGGCTCAAATGGCTCTCATTGTATACCTTTAAGTACCATGGTGAAACATGGTCCTGAAAAAACTGGACAAATATTGTGAAGAGTCTACGTAAAAACTCACATCTGGATGAAAAACTAATATTTGTTGAAATACTTGTAAGTGCACAGAAAGACGTATTTTTTTTATTTTAATTAAAGATTTTTTTTAACAAAAATTGCTGTACGAATGTAAGGGATTTTGATAAGATGGAGAATGTGCATCAAAGCAGTGATATTTGTGCAGGTATTAAGAGGCCAAGATATTTTAAATTTGTTGTTAGGTGTCCATTTGTATGGAAAAAAAGAGTATGGTCAGTTTTGTTTCAGCCCACTATTGAGTGCAAGGGCTACTATAAGCGGCTACTTTGCTATTAGTGTGGGAGCGATGTATAGGATTTAAGAGGAAAAGTAGAAGGTCATCTGTAAAAAGCTGCAGATTTCAGCTCCTAGTCTCCTATTCTGATTCCCATTACGTTTTTATTTTTCAGAATATATTTCAAAAGGTAGTTGAATGCTAAAATAATAAAAGGAAAGGGAGGTAGCCCTGTCTTGTGCCTCGAAATGGGAAGAGTTCAACTGATTGACTGTCGAATAGGATTGGGGATTGTTCTATAGCGTGAGAAAAAAAGGTTCAGGAATCCCCTTCCAAAAAGCTGAATATTTTTTAATCCGATTATGTGTGACTACGCTAGTCTATTGAAGGAATTGTACGCGTTGCAGCCAATTATAATATTATTTGATGGGAAGTATAAAGATGATTGAACTAAGAAAGCTGCACTCTTAAAGATGTGTGAGACCTTTATGAAATCCTGTTAATAAACCTTGCAGTATTACTGGATCCTAAATCTCTGATGATCTTGTCTCTATACCAGATGAAAAAATAGCCCCAAGCAAAAATATAATCCATTATTTCACTGGTTTTCTAGTGCTCACAAAAGTGTCAATCACAGAATCTAGACCCTTTAGCTTTGAGACTGGTGATCTTAACTGCCCAGCCATCAAAGCAAGGCTTGACAGATTTCAGTAACATTATGGCCATTGACAAAACTTATAACTTTCATGAAGGAAAGTTTGAAAACCAGGTCCCCCTCGACCTCTTCTGATTTATTTATAGGTAGCAGCATATACAGAAAACTAATTTCCTATAATGGGACAATGGAACAGGAATTCAGAAACTTAGAGTCTGGAAACCACAAAGTTGATGTCTAGTTTTCCCCACATCCGAATAAGGGAAATAAATACTTCCAGATAAACTGACCATTCACCAAAATCCAACTAATGGTGACTTAAAAAAAATGGCTTCCCAGTTTTGGACTCTTGAGATAAGCAACTGCTGTGGCATTGTATGGACTGCACACACACCAGTCAATGTACAAATAATTGAGATAATTCCTTTACTTCTTGCTCTAGTATATTGATAGTAAGTTTTCAAAATCCAAGCGACTCAGCAGTTTTTCTCCAACACCACAATCAAATGGGTCAATTGTAAGGAGCTCTACTGGGAATACCATAGTTCTAACTATGCACACTTTCTTTTGAAAGTGTAATATCTTTACTAGCTTGTTCAGACTTGACAGATTTACTTACCAAAAGCAAACATCTTTTAAATTCATGTCTGAAGTCAATATCTGCAGAGATTTTGGTGCCCATGAAAATAAAATCTGTCACTGCCTCCACTTCTTCCCAAACTATTTGCAAAGAACAGATATTGTTCTTTGCCATAATATTCGCCGGTTAACATGGAGCAGCCAGCAAGCAAGCTTTTGCACTATTTTTTTTCACCCTCCTGAACAGGCCCTTTAGTTCCTCCTCACTTTCAGCCATCAGAGTAGTGTCATCCGCATATCTGAGGTAGTTGAGATTTCTCCCAGCAATATTGGATTCCTGCTTTGGATTCATCCAGCTAGCAATTACGCATGATGTATACCGTGAATAGATTGAATAAATAAGGTGGACTTATACAACCTTGTCATACTCCTTTCCGGCTCTTGAACCATTCATTTTTTCTCATGTTCGGTTCTGACTGTAGCTTCTTAATCCACATACAGATTCCTCAAGAGGTGGATGAGATGGTCCTGTAAATCCATCTCTTTAAGAACTTGTCACATTTTGTTGTGATCCACACAGTCAAAGGCTTTAGAAGTAGAGGTAAATGTTTTTCTGGAACTTTCTCGCTTTCTGTATTATCCAAACATAGCCATTTTAAAATCTTGTTCCTCTGCAAAACCCGGCTTGCTCATCTCTTGGTTCTTGGTCCATATATTACTGGAGCAGTGCTTGTAGAGTCTTAAGCATTATCCTGCTAGCATTAGAAATAAGTGAAATTGATCAATAATTGGAGTGGTAGTGCCTTTATTGAGCTTGTGGTGTAGACTGACCTTTTCCAACCCTCTGGCCATAAGTTTTCCAAATGTATGTGCTTAATGCAAGCAACAGCATCTTTTATGATTTTTAACAGTTCAGCTGGGATTCCATCAAATCCTTCAGCCTTGCTATTAAGTAAGGCTTCCTAGGGCCTGTCTCAAGCTCATTGGACAAGCTATTGAGGTTATCAATAATAAAATCCATTTTTTATAGATCTTCTGTTTATTTGTGCCACCTCTTCTTTATCTGATCTGCTTCTGTTTTATCATGCCCACTAGCATGAAAGATTCCAAGCAATTAGCCAGATTGAATTGTAATGTGAAGGGATGCTTTCTTGGAGCCCACTGAGGGCAGATATTTGAATTGTTATAAAAGCCTGAAGAACCGGTCCAAGACATTCCCACACAAACTTGCAATGAATCAGAATAGATTTAGGGCCTTGAGATCCAGAACAAGCCTTAATCTACCCTCTTTTTTTGTCAACAAAAATATGTTAGAATAGATACAGTGAGCATGTCCTGGAAATGTTACCAATAATCACTTGTTACATTAATAGAGTGAAGTAGATTTCATAAAGCTCTGCTGAATGGTATCCACTAGTTTAAGAGAGAAGAAGAATTTGTCTAAAAAGGAGGGCAATTGGCAAAAACAGAGACAGAAATACAGAATCACTATCCTCAAGTCCTATGGGTCTAAACAAGGACTGACTACATACCATCAGCAATCTCTATACCTCTGGTGGTCCTCCCGTCATATCTCCTTGCTGTTTTGGTAGGAATTGCTTTCCGTGGGTGCTTCTGCTTTTTCCACACCAAACCCTTTGGTTTCTATGACTCCTGGTGTGTTGAAGACTCCTCTGAATGAATGGAGTTAGCTATTCTCAGACAATGAAAAGATAGTGCAGAACAAAAAGGAAGGAGCTTTAGGCCTCCTGTGTTTTTGGCAATGAAAGTTTCTAACTCTGTTACAAAACAATTCCAAAACATGCAAACGCCAATGTCAGAAAGTGGTTCTTAGCAATACTGTCAGCAGACCGACGTTTGAGCCAAAGGGATTGCCTACCCACAACCAAAGAAGCTAATGCCCTTGCACAGGAAGAGAGTGGTTTCCTGCATGAGCACCTCTCACGTCCTTCTGAGGGGCCTGTGAAGTTGCGGCATCCAAAGCATGTTGTATTATATTCAACGCAGGTGCAACACAAGTTGCACCTACCACTGGTCAATTAGAGATACTTGTTAATCTCAATTTTATGTGATGGATCAGAACACAATAGTCTAAGTTGGTGAAGTGAAATGAGAAAAATATATACACAAAACTATTTTTTAGAAATAGAAAACAGGAAATTGGCATGTGCGTATGTATTCACCCCCTTTGTTATGAAGCCCAGGGTGCAACCAATTACTTTCACCAATTACTCTGGTGCAACCAATTACTTTCAGAAGTCACATAATTAGTTAAATGATTTCTACCTGTGTGTCACATGATCTGTCATTACATATACACACCTTTTTTGAAAGGCCCCAGAGGCTGCAACACCCAAGCAAGAGGCCCCACTAACCAAACACTGCCATGAAGACCAAGGAACTCTCCAAACAAGTAAGGGACAATGTTGTTGAAGTACAAGTCAGGGTTAGGTTATAAAAAAAAATATCCAAATCTTTGATGATCCCTAGGACCACCATTAAATCTATCATAACCAAATGGAAAGCACATGGCACAACAGCAAACCTGCCAAGAGACGACCGCCCACCAAAACTCACAGACTGGGCAAGGAGGGCATTAATCAGAGAGGCAGCACAGAGACCTAAGGTAACCCTGGAGGAGCTGCAGAGTTCCACAGCAGAGACTGGAGTATCTGTACATGGGACGACAATAAAGCCATATGCTCCATAGAGTTGGGCTTTATGAGTGGCCATAAGAAAGCCATTACTTTCAGCAAAAAACAAAGTGACACATTTGCTAAAAGGCATGATGGAGACTCCCAAAATGTATGAAGGAAGGTGCTCTGGTCTGATGAGACTAAAATTTAACTTTTCGGCCATCAAAGAAAACGCTATGTCTGGCGCAAACCCAACACATCACATCACATCACCCAAAGAACACCATCCCCACAGTGAAACATGGTGGTGGCAGCATCATGCTGTGGGGATGTTTTTCAGCAGCCGGGCCTGGGAAACTGGTCAGAGTTGAGGGAAAGATGGATGGTGCCAAGTAAAGGGATATTCTTAAGCAAAACCTGTACCACTGTACCTGGAATACAGACTTGTAGTCACAATTTAACTGGAACCAAAAAGGGTTCCAGTCCCTGGCTGAGGGAGGAAATCTGAAACAAATTTCAGCTTTGCTGAATATTATCAATGCCACCAAACTCAAGTTTGCTTTAAATGCAACCAAAATAATTAATTGCTAAAAACAAACGTAAGTGTTGTATTCAGTTTGTTTTGCATCTCAAAGAAGTACCTTCAACTGAGAACTCCCACTAGTTGCACGCTGAACAGAAAAAAAAATAAAAAAAACACTTACAGAATGGTTTTGCATACTACCCATTAACATTCAATTAATAAATACTTGCTCTTATCTACGGTTTAAAATTCTACCTTATTTGAAACCTCAGCTTTTTCTATCATGTATTTAAATTACCATATTCTACATAGAAGACAATGCCAGACTAGGGCCCTCATTCAATTGCAATTTGGTCAATTTAATAGGGGTCTAAATAAGCACATAACATATTTTTTTAAATACGTTTTTAGTTAGTAAACATCTATCCAAAAGCAAGGTTTTCACTAACTAAAAACGTATTTTAAAAATATATGTTATGTGCTTATTTAGAGCACTATTCAATTGGCCAAATCGCAATTGAATGAGGGCCTTGATGTCTAGTGCTATGGAATAAGTTGTAAATTTATAAATAAATGATAATGATTCTTTACCAATAGCATACAAGTAATGAATCCACTTGCATGTCTTAGTGGTGTCCAATAAATCTAATCCAATACAATCAGATAAGTGCTATACACAATTGCACAGGATCTCCCTCTTAATTAACCCCATGTGCCTACAACACAGTACTAATCCATTCATACATGTCATTGAAAATATTCTTGTCACCTGGAGACTCCAGAAGTGTAGCCCAGAACTCCTTGTCCCTTTGTGCCACGTCTGATCCCGTGCCTGTGATATGAAAGAGATGCACGGCATGTGGAAGGGTCTGGCTGCTGTACCTGCTGATAAACATATCGCAGTGCTGTGGAGAGGTTGGAAGACAGGAAAATAAACAAACAAATATCTTACACTATACTACCAGCTAAATCTGAGAGACAAACAGTTAATTGAAATTCACATAGATATATTAAAGTCGTTTCAACAAGCAAATTAAGAAATACAAGGAGATCAAAACACTGTGCCCTGTTTACACGTGTGAATATGTGACGAGGGAAGGGAGCAACGAACATGCCCATTTTAACTGCCCTATTTGTGTGAGCAAATCATCCTGAGTTTTTGAGCACCTGCTCCAGCCACATGCTTGTGTGAACAATATGCAGGGTTCAAAAGTACGTTTTCTAGATATCGGGTCAATCATTCTACACACCTTAAAAATAAATAAAAGAATTGATAAGCAAAAACTGATCTACATCAGCAAGATGCTTGATCTCTGCATCTTGGAAAAAGGCTAATTCCCCAGCAAATCAATATGATACATCAATGATACAGTCTGAGACACTGATCTGATGGAGAAACTAATCTCTGCTCTCCACCATTCCAATAAAAAACAACAAAAACAACAACAAAAAACACATAGAATGTGGGCAGCCCGAGGGCAAGACCTGACAACAGGTAGAACTGATGTGTTCTACTATAACAACCTCACAACCCCTGAGGAACAGTCTACCATATCCTGTTTCCTATTTTAAAAACTAATGCTTTCAATCATTTTTTTCTTTTCATGGTATTTCTGCCCCTCCTAAACATATATCTATGTAAAAAATATATATATATTGGTACTACACATCACAGTCACTTGTTTTGCTTCTATGATTAAATAAAACAAAGTCTGCAATACACAACAGAAACATTAGTATGTTAAATCCCATATTTTTGTTCGGATTTTATAAACATAAAAAAAAAAAAAAGCCATATACTTGAGTGCAGATCGACATGTAGAGTGAAAAATAAAAAATACACATGCAAAAGGAAGTAACATTTAAAAACAGTTTGTCTACTGCTGTTCCCTCCCCACCTCTCATTGCCCTAAGCACTGCTGAGAAGAAAATAAACATTAATTAGGCAAGGTGGATAACCTGGAGCATGTTCTGTATGATAAGGGGGCTATAGTTACAATCCTATAACCTTCTGCAAGTTCCAGGTTTACCGTCAGTGAAGCCTGTACACACAGTCAGCACTACATAAAAATGTAATCCAAATACTTAAATAGAAGTGTTTACCTTGCTGACACAGCAGGCATGAGAAAAGCCAAGGTCGGTGAGTCTTGTCACTTCTCTAGGTGTCTCGTAGTTAGCAACATATAGATGATGCTCCAGAGGGGTGTCTTTTGTACCCTCAAAGTACACCAACTTATTCACCTCATCTACTCGAATCTGAGGGGGGGGAAAAGAAATAACAAATATTCTGGAATGAACATGATAATACATTGATTTGGAAACTGAAGAGACCAGCACTGAAATGTCACCTAACCAGTTCTAGACAAAGCTGAATATAAAATGACCATAAGGAAAACACAGAAAGATCTGTATTCTCTCTGATTAAAGGATCACTGGAACTATCAAACTTTTATAATGTTTAAATATTAAATAGCTTTAAAATGTTTGTGAAATTTTCAAACCCTTCGTGCATGGGGGTGGGGCAACTCTAAATCCAGGCGGTTACTTCCTACAGGACTATCCCCAATGATGTCAGTCATGTCTTTTCCACAAATCCTGGCAGACTCGAATGACATCTCTAGATTCTGGTGGACTTCTAGAAACTTGGACCGCGTAGGGAGCTGGTTTCTGAGCGATAGCTTGCTGACATACGACCAATTCTGTACAACCCACGACCTACCTGTCACAGAATTCTATAATTACTTGAAAATTAGGAGCTGGGTCAGTAAGAGCTCAAGAGAACTTGGGCATCCTAGGGCCTCCTGGATGTCCGTTTTATGTAAAAGTCTACCCCTTACCAAGGGTATTCTGGGTTCACTTTACGACACCTTTCTTAACTCCACAAGCGACCAAAAACCCAGGTATTTTGTACAATGGGAGAGGGATCTTGGGGTGGAGTGGGACTGGGGTAAATGGTCAGAATCCTGCTCCAATCTCTCTAGAGGTTCTCTTAATTCGGCCTTACTGGAGACGTCCATCAAAGTTTTGCATAGAGTCTACTGTACACCTGACAAATTACAGAAATTCAAACCGTCAGAAAGCAATAAATGCTTTAGGGGGTACCAAAGTATAGGGGATCACATACACACATGGTGGTCATGTCCATCCGTTCAGAAAATTTGGGGGCAATTAGCCCAATTAGCCTCCGCACTTTTCCACAAGGCAGTTACGCCCTCAATGGAATCTTGTCTGCTAGGGATTCGTGTTACAGATTTATCTAAAACGCAGAATAAACTATACCAATTAATGGCGTTAGCTACTAAGACACACATAGCCAGGAGTTGGAAGAAAGAGACTCTTAACTTTATGGAGGTGATTGGTAAGATCAATCATTTACTTATAAAATGAGCGGTTAACTTATGTCATACTAGACGACATTACCCAATTCCAAGCAATTTGGGATCCCTGGTTGGCTTCTTCATTCAGTATTCCCTTAGTATGACAACATATCATATCATTCAATCTATACACTTTGGCAAAGGAGACCTGGCGGAGGAGCTGGAGGCGAGGGGGGGGTCCGGAGGTCTACTGACGTAGCAGTGGAGGTGGGCGTCGGCTGTACTGGGATGTCTTTAACGAGGTATGTGTTGAGTGCTCTTAGGGGTGGATATACTAGATTAAGCTCTGTACTTTATGTGAAGATAGCAGTGCAATGGTCTAGCTAATTAATCTGATAATTATAGCATTCTCTTTTTTATTTGTGCTCATTGGACGTTTTATCTTGTGTTGTTCTCTTTTTCTTTTCTGATTTTTTATTTTTATTATTTATTTTTTTTTTATTTTTTTTCTCTCTTTATTCTGTTATGTTATTTCCATTGAAATGTTAACTGTGACTCATGTAACCTTAATAACTAAAAAAGGAAAAATTGAAGGCCTAGTCAGTTTACGATGGGAAAATATTGTATTGTGCATGTTAGTATATCTTAACTGACTAATTACAGTTGTGTTAAATGTTTTATTGTGCATTGCCTTCTAATAAAAGACAATTTAAAAACAAAAAACAAAAAAAAAAATGTTTGTGAAATTTTGAAAGAACACTTATATCACTTTGTCTACAACGGGTTAGGTGACATTCCAGTACAGGTCTATTCGGTTTCCAAATCAATGTATTATGTATGAAACAGTTAAAACAAACAAGTCGCTTCTACACAGCACTCCTATTGTCTGTTCTCAGTAGCAGCAATCCCACTTGCTCCTGTATTACTGCAACAACATTTTTACTCTGTCATAATTCCCTTGTATTGTACAGGTTAAGGAACAAGCAAGTCCTTCTGAAGCAAATGATAACAATTAGAAGGGGTTAGGCTCTATTAAATAATGTTATAAGTGCTTAATAATCTTTGAAATTGAAGCTCACTTGTACATTAGTAAGCATCACAGATTAAACTGAACATAATCCTCTTTATGTTAATTAATTAGGGACCTGTATTATATTAATTAAGGATTGAAACAGCCTAGTTGGAGAATTACACTGAGAGACTGGAGACCAGAACAGAGAAGAAACTGTGCAAGCAATCTTTCATATTTGAATTAAGAAATATGCAACCAAAACTATATAAATATATCATGGAGGATAATGTTAAATGACATCTTATTGAGGTATGAGGTACTGCTATTAGAAAAGTATATGAAGAGGATATATGGCTGGATAAAAGACTACTAAATCAGACAAGCAAAAAAAAAATTCTTGTCAATAACAATGCTGAAAGCTAAGAAAAAAGGTTATTTCAGCAAAAATATACATGAACCGTGGCAGTATATGAGGCTTTTGTGTAAACTATAGTTGGTTTAAAGTGATATGGGAAGATTCTGGATTTTACTAGGAATATAATATACCTATGTATCTCTTTGCTTGTGTACTTTTTCTTATTAAAACATGTCCCAGTGGTAACATTCTGCAACATGCTCCTTGAGAGGGATCATTGGCAGGCAAATTGGAATCACTATACCTCATAGTCTGTGTATTCTGAGCTGCATGAGCTACAGAGGACAGGCCAGAGTAGGTACAAAGTGTATGATGAGCTGTTAAGCACTTCTTAATAAAATAAAAGTACATAAAAGTAAAAGGATACATAGGTATATTATATTCCTAGTGACATCCGGAAACCTTCCATGTCCTTTTAACCTGTCACAGACAGAATGCTCATACCCCTGGTTTTAGAGGTCAAATGCTGAATATATTCCAAGCAGAAGCCAGAATTATTATGGGAATATAAAATTGGCCTCCTTTCAACTTCACTAGCTGGCCTCTACTATAAAACACCTGCCAGTAACATTCTGAATCATTCAGGTTCAGAGAAGCCTATTTTATATAACCAACAGATCTTTGCATGATAAAATAGTATTAAATGTTCTAACAATATTTATTATTATGCAGCAATTCTGTGTTTCTTCCAAGGCAGAAAGTCTCTATAAAACTAAGAAACCGTGCATTGGCATTTCAGAAACAAACTTACAGTGGATCCATGACGGCCAAGTACCTCCCATTCGCCACTAGTGATAGCCACCTCCTCCTTTATAGGGCACCGAAAGTCATCTAAAAAAGTGCGACACAAACAGTGATTATTTTGTTATGTATATCTCTATTACAATCACTTTACACACTTTAATTTGGGTAAAAGGAGAAGGCAAGGCATGCAAAAATCAGCCAGCTTATATTTACTTTTTAATGTTGTGGTTCTCTCACCCCAAATTAAATATTACCTGGATTTCTCCAAATGCTGGTTAGTTTTACATCTACCCCAAAAATATGAAATATTCAATCACTAGATTTGATTGCACGTGACAGTTCTATGAATATACTACCCTTTCTATAAGAGTGGTACTTCCACCTTTTCACCTTGGTCTATTACTCTTCATCTTCAAAGAATCATTTTTTTTAGATATATGCTCATATTCTGCACTACTGAAATCCATTCATGTAAGTAAAAGCTTGTATTCTATCAATCAAGTGATACATGGACTATATGCAAATGACTAACTATTCTAAGATCCGGTATGTTATACTGTATGTAGTATTCTAGTCCACACACACAAGGCCTGTATCGTGACATTTTCTTTGTAATACAAACTGCGATATGTATTTCCTTCTACTGCTCATAGTTAAATAAAGACTTACTGACACCCAGTAGGTCAGCAGCCCTCCTGCTGGTTCCACCTGCCCTCAGCACACTGGTGATACGGTAAAGATGACGGAATCCGGTCTTGCACTCTGATGCAAAGAGGAACTGGATCTCATCATCACACGTTTGAGGGAAAAAGTGAAGGATGTCATGAATCTACAGAAGAGACAGACTGAGCATGATTATGAGAACAGAACAGCTTTGTGATATGGCATTAGGAATAGTGAAACCGATATATATTCTGAGTAACTAGATAACAGAGAGATATACAACAAATTGACCTGTTCTGATTTTCAGATTAACATTGAATACTTTTAATTAGAATAACCTATCCCCATCTCAACAGTTTAATGTGTGGTGTTATGGTGTACCTACAGTTGTGCTCAAAAGTTTGCATACCCTGGCAGAAATTGTGAAATTTTGGCATTTATTTTGAAAAAATGACTGATCATGCAAAAATAAAAAATAAAAGTATTTTATTGAAGGATAGTGATCATATGAAGCCATTTATTATCACATAGTTGTTTGGCTCCTTTTTATTATTATTATTATCTTTATTTATATTGCGCCAACATATTCCGTAGCGCTGTACAGGGGTTTAGTACATGGCAAAAAACAAAACTTAACACCTTATAAAGAATGGAGAGGCCCTGTTTTTGAGCATATAATCAAATGTACATAGTGCTCGTTTCCAAGACACGGACATTAAATCATAATGATAACAGAAATCACCCAAATGGTCCTGATCAAAAGTTTACATACCTTTAGTTCTTAATACTGTGTATTGTCCCCTTTAGCATCAATGACAGAGTGCAGTCTTTTGGAAAAGTTGTCTATGAGACCCATAATTCTTGCAGGTGGTATAGCTGCCCATTCGTCTTGGCAAAATGCTAGATAATATTAAGGTCTAGAGTCTGTGATGGCCACTCCACAACCTTCACCTTTTTCTGCTGTAACCACTGGAGGGTCAACTTGGCCTTGTGCTTAGGGTCATTGTCCTGCTGGAAAGTCCAAGAGCGCCCCATGCGCAGCCTTTGTGCATAAGAATTGAAATTGTCTGCCAGTTTTTTTCTGATAACAAGCTGCATTCATCTTGGCATTCATTTTCACAAGATTCCCCGTACCTATAGAGCTCCCCCCCCCCCCCAAAACATCTGTGAGCCACCACCATACTTCACAGTGGGGATGTTATTCTTTTCACTATAGGGCTTGTTGACCCCTCTCCAAACAGAGCTTTATTGGCACAGCCATAAGCGCTATATTTTGGTCTTGCCACTCCAAATGACAGTGTGCCAGAATCTGTGAGGCATGTCAAGGTGTTGTCGGGCATATTGTAACCAGCCTTTTCTGTGGCATTGGTGCAGTAAATGCTTCTTACTGGCAACTTGACCATGCAGCTCATTTTTGTTCAAGGATCGTCATATTGTGCTCCTTGAAACAACCACACCGTCTTTTCCCAGAGAAGCCTGGATTTCTCCTGAGGTTACCTGCGAGTTTTTCTTTGTAATCCGAAAAACTCTTATGGCAGTTGTGGCTGAAATTTTTCCTGATCTACCTGACCTTGGCTTGGTATCACGAGATCCCCAAATTTTCCACTTCTTAATAAGTGATTGAACAGTACTGATTGTCATTTTCAAGGCTTTGGATATCTTTTTATATCCTTTTCCATCTTTATGAGGTTCCATTACCTTGTTACGCAAGTCTTTTGTCAGTTCTTTTCTGCGCCTTATGGCCCAGTATCTAGCCTGCTCAGTGCATCCACATAAGAGCTAACAAACTTATTGACTATTTATACACAGAAACGTATTGCAATTTAAAAAGCCACAGATGTTGGAAATTAACCTTTAAACTTTTGATGAGAGCCATTAGGGTGATTTTTGTTATTATGATTTAAAAAAGGAGCCAAACAGCTATATGATGGTAAATGGCTGCATATGATCACATACCTTCAATAAAAGACCTTTGTTTTGCATGATCAGTTATATTTTCAGAATAAATGCCAACATTTCCCAATTTCTGCCAGGGTATGCAATCTTTTGAGCACAACTGTAGGTACACCATAACACCACCACACACTAGATATATAGTTATAGAATGGTCTGTGTTACCATATTAAAAACATAATTAAAGCCCAAGAAATCCCATACATTTATCCAGATGTCTGTTGTTTCTTCATATATCACAAGAGGTGTTACAGAGTCGGATAATGAATCAGCAAGCCTCTGGCGTTCTGGGGGGTCCTTGCAGGATGGGATAAACAAAGCAGGTGGTATAAGGACGATTTGCAGGCGTGTCTGTGGCCTGTCAAGCAGAATGGCCCAGGCACTGTAAAGAGAGAAAATCAACAGTTAGAGGAAACTGTGCTAGGGTAACATTATAAGCGTAATGTGTCGCTATTATGAAAGGTTGGTAAAGTAAAGTGTGATATATGTTATACCTATTTTTATGTTAACATAACTCTAGGGGAGTAGATTGACAGTTCTGCTATAAACTTTTCGGTGCTGAATAGGCATGTTGTATGAAGTAGTGCAGTGCATTGTTGGATATATAATGAAGGGAAAGTTTAGATTTAGCTGAAACACTCCACTAATGTTTACCTGGAATATTTTAGATGGATGTGTGAGAATTTTATGCTAACAATTATCTATGAGTGGGTTAACACCATCATCTCAAAGATACTCACTATTTCCCATTGGGTGTCCACCCGGCCCTTGCAATGTACTCTGTGCCACCAAACAGCACTTCAAATGGTTGGCGTAGCTCTTTATCCACCACATCCAATAACTGCAAAGAGAGATAGGTCAATGTCAGTCACATGTGAATTACAGAAAATCACTTAAATGTAGTCAACATGTCCACCTACATTTACTACTGCAGTTTTAAGTTGCTAAAATAATTAGGATACATATAATGGTAAGGTCTTCTAAAACTGCTCTTTTATTTTCTGCTAGAGAACCAGAGAACTTGTTTTATTCTAGAACCTACTCTTTCCACACGGAAACTATTTACCGAAGAATTTATTAAAAATATGGAAACCAATTGTAAAAGACAAATTAGATCATAAGCAAATGTACCTAAAATCGACTTTATGTGTTTGCTGCATGGTACAGACCTATAATTGTTATGTGCATCTATCTGAAGTACATACAGTAAAGATTCAATAAACACAGAAACTCCATTCAGAAATACTCACCCTACCCTCAGCATCCACACTGATCTCAGACAATTTGAAAGTCACTTTTGGGTTTGCAGTGCCTGAAAGTGAAATGAGATTTTGATTAATCAAACGGTTGTGGGGATAAGACACAGTCAGTACCAACGGCTTCTGTGTGTGACGACACAAAGCTTAGAACATCTTACCTGCTTTGGGGGTACCGGAAAGAGTCGGTTCTGCGGGTCTCAAGCATTGGGGATGTCACGTGAATAATCTCAACTTCAGATTCATCATTCTCTTCATAGAGAATCCGCAGGATCTGTCCACCAGATGCAGCTGGAAAAAAGAAAAATGTGAATGTGAAGACAGGATCTGTCCACCAGATGCAGCTGGAAAAAAGAAAAATGTGAATGTGAAGACAGAAATGCTGCTGCACTACTGATTTTCTACTATAAAACCAATAGGCACTAAATAGGAATTATGCTGTAGTCTGTTTTCCTCTAATATAGTATTTTAAACTAGGAAAAAGAGAAAGAGCAAAGGAATCAGTGAGAGAGCAAGACAGAGAAGAGACATTCCAAATTCTTATGACAATGGTCTCCTATATTAACTGTATCCAAAAAATATTCTTAAAGAGCAAACAAACCAACAATATAATTAAATAAAAACATCACCAATAGTGATAACGTCTGCATATTTTTTTTATGACAAAGCCATCACCTACAAACCATACTCCACCTTGGGATTTTTGGGCTTTAGAGAAAACTAAACTGTCCAAAACCAACATATCCAAGGTCTGGCATGTAATGATACCCTTCATTTTAAATATCCTTATATCCAAGTAGGTAGCTATTTCCATACATTACTTCACATTTTAAAGTAGATTTTTGAATAATAATAATAATAATAAAAGTCTAATGACTTATTATAATTTCATTTTGGTTAAGAGCACATTTGTATTTGGAGGAGAGTTTATATCATTTTTATTTTGACCTGAGTTGCAATAAAAAGGATATAACTATTATGAGCTAAAATAAATTATCAAATTCGGGACTACCCTATTTACCATATCGAGGAGCAAGAACGCAAAATAGTCCATGTTTATTTATTACCTGTTATACAGATGCAACTGCAAAAATCCATGGACTACATTTGTATGGAAAACTGTGCAGATATTACATTTTGTTGGTAAAGAAGTCAATTCAAATTACAATTATCTTACAGTTGCATTTAATCAGAGACTAGAGATCATCTACAGACTACATTAGTCATTAAAATGTGTTTTATTTACAGATAATACTGATAAAATAATTGGTCTCTCCCTCCAAGGGTAAATAATGCTAGTTTGAAGAGGTTTTATTTATAAAAAAAAAAAGGCGTGTTGTTTTGCCCCACAACATTGTTTTAGGAGGAGAAATTATTCTATGCACATTGAATATGCATTTAGCGTGCTTTGCTCAGTATATAGGACTGAGACCTTTAATAACAATAATATGTGTTTGATGCTCTGCACTGACGGAGTGCACCATCCAAAGCATCAACAAAGAGACACTTACTTGGCTCAGTACGGGGACACCACCAGTAACCAGTGTATCTGTCAAATTCCTCCTGTAGAACGAATGTAGCTACTCCAGCAGAACGTGCATCTTCCTCCACACCGGCCATGTCTGCATGCAAACAGACACAGGTACAGGCTCAATCATCTAGCCTGGCTATGTACACATATAGCTCATATACACAGTTTAATCATCTCAGGCTATTTATTAGCTCATTTTTACATACACAAAATGTGTTGGTGGACAAGTGAAAATATGTGCTGAGTAACCTTGTATGCAGTGTAAATATGCACCCTGGAGCACTCTGTTCTAGGTTTTCCTTCCCCTGTCCTGACTATAGCAATGTAGTCTTTTATCTGAGTCTATTATTAAAAGTGAATATAGTCAAACTAAAAAAAAATACATCTAAAATAATTAAAGTTAGCAGTAGAAAAGTGAGACAAAAACATGGAATAAAAAGAAAAATAATAATGCTGTATCAAAAGGGTAATGAACAACAGTTTGCCATAGCTTCAATATTAAATTTGACAATTAATGGTAGTGTTAGATACAATGAAATCTGTCATAATATTAACAGAGGTTTTCATTTGAGTATCTAAAAGGCTTCATGCAAGACTCCTCCTAAAGAGTTACCCGTACAACCCAAAACAAATACAAATTAGGGAGGTATAAAGTAGTGCAAGACTGATATTGATGTGCTTGTATGGTTACCCAGTGTATAACGGAAGCCCCATTTGATAAACTGATGCAGAACTTGTAACCATCCCTTCCTGGGAGGAACATTGTCATGATTTGCCAAGTATCTAGCAGCACTAAGGGGAATTAAATATAAATTAATATATAAGAAGGTTGCACAATTGAGAATGAGAAGCATCCACTGAAAATCTCCATCCATCTCACCCTTGTGAACAAATGTCAGTCTCCGTTCCTCTCCACTCTCGATATTGGACACCCACAGGTCATTGCTGTGTATAAAGGCAATCCAGGTGGGGTCCCCAGGACAAATGGTGGGATCCATGCGGATGTTGGGACAGCTGCTCTCTAGTAAATGTGGCTGCAGTGGTTGCTTCTGTATAAATTGGAAGAGAGAGTGGGATATATATATATATATATATATATATATATATATATATATATATATATATAAAACAAAATAAATGTGTGAGCCATATGAAAATCTGCATATAACTTGTCTGAAAATTAGTCAAAGGATATCCACATTATTGATTTATAACTTTACTGTTCATGTGAGAGAATATAGCATAGGTGTTCCATGCAAAAAGAGGAGAATATATGGTAGCAATTCAAAATGTACTTGATATTAGGGAGAGATATTGATTAGTTGGTATTTGTTATTCTATCATGCTTTAAAAATAATATATGTTTGAAAACTTTGATTATGATCTCTCAAACTTAATCAGAAAAAAAGATCATACAACTAGTATTTAATTAGAAAAAATAAATATTGATGCCTCTGTAGGGACCTGCTGGGATCTATCATACACTGGTGGAAGAGGAGTTTACGTATCTGGAGAGATATTGATGCAATGAATTGTACAAGGTGTCTGGTCCTGGGAGAGTGAGGGGGAAGGGGTGTGGTGCAAGTTAATCGTATGTAAGAATCATCTTATCTAAGCAAACAAAGGCTGGGGAACTTCTGCCTATTCCCTCCGTCCCCAATGACAACTGCAAACACATTCCGGTCACCCAACTCTCAGAATGTGATGTAAAACACAAAATGGATTCCTATAACAATAAACAGACTTAAAAAATTCAGATTTTCTCAAGAAAAGTTTTATGACCATGCCTTACACAGCTGCAAATATTGATAGTTTGATACATAATTGACAAACAGTGTCTTTTTTTTTCTTGAACTGAAGTGGTCTTTCAAAGCCCTTTTTTTGAATTGTATTGGATATATTTAACAAGAAGAAATAAAAGGGCAAAAAAGAGCCAATGTTTGAATTATTTTGTAGGCGTGAAATAGAATTAGGGATATCAGTATGCAGGTAGGAGCTAGAAGACCTGCAAATATACACCTGGCTGTTGTCAGAATCAATTCTAAACTCTCTGGCAGAATTTGATAGACTCAGCAGATACATACGATAATACATATATATACTAGCGACTTGCACGTCAAAAATGACGGCAATAAAATGGTAAGGCAGGTAATGCTGTTTGTCCAGACATAAATTTTGTTGTTGTTCCGAGATCCTTTGGCGATCATTGCGAGCCTTTGGCGCTCATTGCAAGGCTGTTGGTTGTATTTTTCTTTTCTGATAGGCGCTTTTGCTGTTATTGTTTGGTCGGCAGTGATCTGCTTTTTACGCTTATTGCAAGGCTTTTTGTGCTATGAGCAGTGTTGGCGCTCGTGAGTGGCGCTGTGAATTTGTTTTGTGTTTATTGTGAGAGTTTTTTTTGTGTAAATTAAATAAGAAATTAATAAATTTTACCTATTTGGAAGTAATATATGCAGGAAGCATTGTGCTGAAGAGCTGACAATCTGTTTTGATGTTCCTGCAGCATACAATGTAGGTTTGCAGTGTTTTAGAGCGGAGGAGTAAGTGTCAGCAATGTGTGCAGTGTAAATATGCTGCGTGCGCGAGGAAAACCGTTAGTGTAGCTGTGTACTTCCGCATTGTGTAAGTTAGTGTAGTAAAATGGCGGTGAATGTGTGTGGTACGCGACTGTGGATGATTTAGCGTGCTTGCTAAAAGTGTATCTTGTACCTCGTACGGCTTTTTCGAAAAGGCGTATGTCTTTAGGGTACTGTAGCCTCGTTTTCGTTTTTTTCGGCTGCCATTTTTTCTCTCGCTTAGGGGCTTTTCGTGTGTCTAAACTCGTGAATTTTTACTTAAATGGAGGTGTAACTTCAGTTGCAGAGGTCCTTGGTGTGGGTAAGTTTTTTTATGTATTTTTTGTGCGTATTTGTGCTTTTAATGCTTTCAGGTGCACGCGGTTCGGTCGTTAATGTCGTATTTTTGCGAGGTCGTCATGTGTTTTTTTCTAAGTCCCGCGTCTCATATTTTTTTTATGCCAAGTCCGTAATTTTTCCGTTCTTAGTCCCGCGTCTAGGCTAAATCCTGCTAAAAGTGCTCTGTGTTTAACGGCTCGCGCCATCAGCGCTCATTGCCTAACTGCTACGGGTTTAACAGCTCGCTTGCCTTCAGTGCTCATTGCTTAAGTGCTACGGCAATGAGCGCCTGTGGCGCTCATCGCTAAGTCGTACAGACTCCGCAAACAGCGTGTCGACGACTCGCAGTTGGACTATTATAATATGTGATAGTAACAGTAATTAAATTGCATCAACTTTTAAACTAAATAAACCTCGTTATATGGGTGTCAAGAGAGGCTTCAAAGTGATTTCCAATGGTGGCTTTATTCTAACTTTTCAAAGGATAATGCGTGATAATCCCCTAGTGCTCTTACAGACTTCCTGCTGAGTTTATCTAGATACATACAATTCCAGCACACAACAGTGACAGAAATGCCTGATAATTAATCATTGAAAAGCTCTGTTAGTTCTGTAAAATAATAAATAAACTTAAACCTAGTATTTGGGCCAGACATAACTGATATAAGAACATGCAAAGAGACAGAAAGCAGAATATAATTTCAATTCTACACCAAGCAGTGCTGTGATGTGTACCTTGATCAGAGATAAATTATTCAAATGTTTTCCTTAAAATATCAACATACAAATATTTCCATACATTTGAATACATTCCTACAAACTATGCTGTGGCATTCAATAATATGTTAATATACAGTGTGTGGGAGGGGGGGGGAGGGAGTATTTGATCCCCTGCTGAATTTGAACATTTGTCCACTGACAAAGAAATGATCAGTCTATAATTTTAATGGTAGGTGTATTTTAACCGTGAGAGACAGAACAACAAAGAAAACAAACAAGAAAAAGGCATGTCAAAAAAAGTTATAAAATTGATTTGCAGGTCTGGGAGGGAAATATGTATATGATCCCCTATCAACCAACAAGATTTCTGGCTCCCAGGTATCTTTTATACAGGTAACAAGCTGAGATTAGGAGCACTCTATTAAAAGGGAGTGCTCCTAATCTCAGCTTGTTACCTGTATAAAAGACACCTGTCCTCAGAAGCAATCAATCAGATTCAAAACTCTCCACCATGGCATAGACCAAAGCTGTCCAAAGATGTCAGGGACAAGATTGTAGACCTACACAAGGTGAGAAGGTGACAACAGTTGGTGCGATTATTATTATTATTATTATTATTAACACACTATACCGTGAAGGACTGAAATCCTGCAGCGCCTGCAAGGCCCCCCTGCTCAAGAAAGCACATGTACAGTTCCGTCTGAAGCTTGCCAATGAACATCTGAATGATTCAGAGGAGAACTGGGTGAAAGTGTTGTGGTCTGATGAGACCAAAATCAAGCTATTTGGCATCAACTCAACTGACTGCGGCGGCCTATGACCCCAGGAAAACCATCCCTACCGTCAAACATGGGAGGTGGAAACATTATGCTTTGGGGGTGGTTTTCTGCTAAGAGGACAGGACAACTGCGACCCATTAAAGGGATGATGGACGGGGCCATGTACCGTCAAATCTTGGGTGAGAACCTCCTTCCCTCAGCCAGGGCATTGAAAATGGGTCCTGGATGGGATCCCAGCATGACAATGACCCAAAACACACAGCCAAGGCAGCAAAGGAGTGGTTTAAGAAGAAGCACATTAAGGTCCTGGAGTGGCCTAGCCAGTCTCCAGACCTTAGTCCCATAGAAAATCTGTGGAGGGAGCTGAAGGTTCAAGTTGCCAAACATAATGACTTGGAGAGGATCTACGAAGATGAATGGGACAAAATCCCTCCTGAGATGTGTGCAAACCTGGTGGCCAACTACAAGAAACATCTGACCTCTGTGATTGCCAACAAGGGTTTTGCCACCAAGTACCAAGTCGAAGGGGTCAAATACTTATTTCCCTCATTGACCTGCAAATCAATTTATAACTTTTTTTAAATGCATTTTTCTTGGGGGGGGGTTGTTATTCTGTCTATAAATGTAATGGTAGGTGTACTTTAACAGTGAGAAACTGATCAAATTATCAGTGGACAAACGTTAAAAATCAGCAGAGGATCAAATACTGCCAGCCCCCCCCCCCCCCCCCCCCAAACTATAAAGAATATGAGATATGGATTTGACACTTCAGTTTTCAGGAAATTCCAAAGGCCATGATGTAAGCATATTCATCCGTTAGCACTGGTGTAGGGTATCTTAAAGTCATAGCCTAAGAAATGTAGTTTTAAACCACAGATTTACATGAGGAATAAATGAGAATGAAGCTCACAATTTCTATCATACATTTAAAAGAATACCACCATCAAATGTAAGTGACTTATAGTTTTGGAAAATGATAGGACATAAAGAAAAAGTAGCTTAATATGGCAGGATTAGGAAGCAATTAAAAAAAAAAAAAGGATTGTCGAGTGCTCATAAATACCTTAAAGACAGCAGGACAGTAGAAAAAAACAAATAAATAGCGTGTTTGAAAACGTTGTCCTACTCAGAGCATAATTATGCAGGATAAAATGTTGTATAGTTCTTAATTAGAAGGAAAACAAATTATGCCTCTGCAGGACCCTGGAGAGATCCATGATACATTAGTGGAAGTTGTGTGTGCGTGTGAGGAGCGTTTACATTTCTGGAGATATATTGTTGCAGTGAATGATGCAAGGGACGGGTTCTGGGTCAGTGAGAGGGAAATAGTGTAATGTATTTCAATCTCATCCAAATATTTTTAGAATGGCTCTCTGTTCCTTCACCACCCCTCTCTTTACACACACTAATGATTCAGCTGTGAGAAAGGGATGTGACAAACACAAAGTGGATTCCTGTACTTATAAACAGTCTTCAAACATTCAGATATTCTCAAAATATTGGCAGCTGTATATGCCCATGGCTTATACAGCTGCCAATATTGTTTTTTTTCGTACATACTTGAGAAGTAACTTTTTTCTTGACCTACAGTGTTCGTTTAATAGTCTTCTCTTACCCAGGCACCAGTTCAAGCAAATTATACTAATTTAATCTTGTTTGAAAGTACAAGTGTTTGGCAAGCAATGACAGAATCAAATAAATATGTATTCTGTTATTTTAATGTAATCTTTCTAGTCTATATGTCACAATATTTACTGAAAAAAACAATTTATGCTTGTTTAAATGCATGACAGAATTTGTCTACTAAAGGGGCAGTGTAATGTTTCAGTTGTCATGATTTTATCACTAATAATCAGTATAAATAATTTATTGGGACTAAAAAATGTTGAGTGACAGAGTGTGCTTGACATATCCCCACATTCTGTCACTAAAGCTGCACAATGATATTGCAGCTGCAGGGGAGTCTTCTCCAGAAAAACAAAATGGTAAAAAAAAATAATAAATAAAAAAAAATATATATATATATATATATATACACATATATATATATATATATATATATATATATATATATATATTTTTTTTTTCAACTAAGTTCTCACATAAAGTCAACATGTTTAAGCAATAAACTAAGCTTGAGCTTTACTAGATGAGAGTCCCAAAATCTAGAAAATGACAGTGGTCCTTTAATATATTTGGCATATAGAATTCAAAATAGGAGCATTATGTAACAGCAGCAGCAATAGCTATGTACCAGCGGACACACAGCTGAATAAATTGTTGACTCTAGTATGTTTAGACTTACAGTGAACCCATGGGCCCCACCATCCCGCACAGTATAGATGGCACTTCCAGCCTGGAACAGGAATGTCCCACTCTCTGCATGGTAGTCAAAGGTAGAGATGCCCACTGTTCCAATGCGTTTCCTCTCCCGAAGCAGTTCTTCTTCACGGGAGTACATGCCATAATCTGGAGTAGCCTGCACAGGGGACACAATATATATATGTAAACACACTGATAAACTAAACACACATCATAATTCTATAGGGTAAGTGCTGGGTAATGACACAAAGTAAGTCAAGGAACAATTAATTGTCTGGAGGAAAATAAAATAATATTTAAAGGAACACTGTGGGCTAATATTTTCAGTGCTCTGTTGTAAAGAATTACAATAACTAATTGGCAAAAAAAATATATATATATAAGTTTGCACATATTAAATGCAATTATATATAAAATTTAACATTTACAACATTGTCTCATAAGGACTTCCCACTACATACTATAAGTCTACTTCCAAGGCTCCTTCATTCTCATGGTTTATAAAATATTTCAACCACCTGAAATATTTATATAACATATTGCAAGAGCGAACAGAACAACATATCTATACATGATTCTATATTAGAAAGAGTATCCTAGAAGTAATGGTGACAGTATCTGCACATAGATACATCGTATGTTTTAAAAAATATTCAGCAGTGAGTAGAAACACTTTAGTACCAAAAGGCTTAATGGTTAACTCGACATCTAGACTACCTTGCAATATTGCATAACAATAATACTTGCATTGTATTCATAAATTAAAGTGCCACTGTAATGTTCACACAAAAGGGATTTAATTTGTTTAGTAATGGGTTAACAATAAAATAAACCTGTTGTCTGAGCACTTCAGTGGCCTTTAAACCTTGCTGGACAGCGACAAAACAAGTGATGTGCACAGCCATTTCTCCCAACGACTCACCTGGAAGGTATCAAGAAGTGGTTTCCATGACAACATGAGCAAAGCTCCTTTTTTAATATTCTTGGGAATTTCAGAGTAGAATAAGGTATTCTCTCTGTTTTCCCCCGACATTGCTGCAGGCAAAGAGAGCAAGGAATAATTATAGAGACAGGAAAGAAACAATGGGCTCAGACAGAAAATGAAGAATCACTTTTGCAACACAGAGATGAGGAGCTATTCACTGCAACAAAAAAGCATTAATTATTGCTTTGGAAGAAAACAAAAAGCAGAAGGATAAGACCAAGGACATTTCTGTTTATACCAAGCTTTAGGAATAGATTAGTTTACACGTTCGCAATGGTGTGCAGATTTATTGGCTTAATGGACATGCTCATATAGAATAATTGGTGTCAGCAGCTTCCAATATCATGAACTTATAACTGCATACCAATGACAGAATATATACCAGGATACGGTCATCAATTTGGTGCATTCAAATACACAAGCAATAAAATCAGCATCAGATCTCTTACAGGTAGTACATACAGGCTGCACTGTTGTACCATGCAAAAATCAATGACTGTAGCACAAACTAGCTGGCAGTGAATACAATGAACATCAGAGTTAATGCACCTAGGCTGTACACATAGTCTGCGTCAGATTTTAAAAAAACAGACATTTCAAACAATAATCGGTTATATATCCTGGGAAAACACACTTCATATTCCAAGTAAAGTCAACGCTCACTTTACCAAAAAGTACACACTATTAGGGTCTTGCCTCCAGTACGCCTTGTCAGTATCGATAGTAATTTACAGTGTCCAATCTTTTGTACACTATATTCACAGCCAGTGTCAGAGCTTGTACATTTAGGCAGCCCACGTATCACACAACATACCAAGATAGCACTTTGTGTACATAGCAAGTATGCACTAGCAGTCTAAAATACAACATAGCATCCAGGTAGTGTGTACAGTCAGTAGCAGAATCAGCAAGCACAGTGACGGATTCAGGTTTATAAGCAGTAAACACTGTCAGTCCAGTGGTCCACACTAGAGGATGTCCCTTACCAAGATAGTACATGCGGTCAGAATGAGGGCTTTCAGGGTCATTCCTCTTCACAAATGTAAAGCTATGAGGTGCTTTGGCCATCATGTATCCGTGGTACTTCCTAGTATCTGCAAGCAGCTTACGCATCTGGCTCCAAGAGTGGCGCTCCACATAGAAAGGCTCTGGTTTGGGGTCTGCTCCATTAGACTCTGTACCTCCATGGCTGGCTGCAGATTCAAATATCTCTACCCCAATCTGCTCGGTTTCCATAGCTGCCGCCATATTGCATTCTTTTGAGGAAGACATGGGGTAAAATGAATGCATAACAGAACTACAGTTGTATAACAGCCCACAGTGCAAAGACAAAAATAAACCATGAATACATTAGCATTCAAAAGCAAATTTGTGTTGGAAATCAACCACCATAGAAAGCTACAGAGCCCAAGTTCAAGGGAATTGTGTTAGTTTCTTACTTCAGGAATATCCTGTATAGAGGAATCATCAGTTGGTATAATAATAAGTATAATAGCGTATATAGTATGTAGACTAACACAGGGGAAGGTATGAGGGCTCTGTGTACTGTAAAGTGGAACAACCACATTCTTTGGATTACACATTTATCAGCACTGACCCCAAATATCCCTGACCTCAAACATAGTAACACTGGGCCCCTGATCAGTGTCAGCTAGTTACACAGCTACCCCCACCCTGCCCCCCATGCAGTGCCCCGGCCCCGCCTCCCTGGGCACAGTGCACCCTCTCCTGCCCTCACCTAGCATGGGGGAGTCAGGCGGGTGTTTACGGCCGGGCCCGGCTACTGCTCTTTGCCCCGATATGACTTGGCTGCTCTCACTCTCAGCCCCCGTGCTGTTGCTGCTCCGGCTTGCACTTCCGCTTCCTGGAGGAAAGGGGCGGGACCTGAGCCCTAAGGGAGGGGTCTCTCTAACTGGAAGGAGGAGGGTACCACGGAGAATGCAGGGTGCCATGGCAACCACTGACACTATAACAGTATGGATAGAAGTACAGTACACTGTAGGAAATGGATGGATAATGGAGATGTGCATCTAAACCCCTGTGTATCAAATATACCAAAGATATACAATATTATACAAATGTAAATAATATCATCTATAACAAATCACCATTTATTTATAAAACATCAACATTTTCCGGTCCTTTCCCTCTTCACCTTCGCAAAATCTGACAGCTGCAATCTCGCCACCAACTGACAGATGGCGCTGCCGATTTTCATATAAGGCGCGCCGATAGATGTGGCCGTGAGCTATGAGAGGCGCGCCCGATTCCCTGGGGGGCCGAGTGCCTGCGCCAAACATATCGATGGCCTCGATGTCGACTCAGCGCCGTTGAGTTGCGCCTCGTCAGAGGGGAGAATAGTTCTTTGCCTTACATCAAACATGACGGCGCCCGAAAATTGACAGCGCCCTCTACCAGATGGCTCCTGTAGCTGCAGCTGTCAGTGCTTTTTTTAACAGACAGGATCAGTTGACAAAAGAAAATGAAAGCCTGTTGAACACATAATCACATATATAGTTGTGAGCATGCGGGTCGTTGCTAACGCTGAAGGCGATCCTTGCCAGCAACTGCGGACTTTAGGCCCGCAAATGCGGACCCTCGCGAAGTGAGGGGCCGCATTTGCGGAGGTGGAGGCTCCCACCTCGACCGCAAAATTTACGGACTTAGCATCCAAAAATACGAGCCGCGGGACTTAGAAAAAAAAACAATACGACCTCGCAAAAATACTACCTTAGCGCGCCGAAACCTGCGCACATAAAAACATAAAAAACACAAAAAATACACACAACAAACACATAAAAAGCTTACCTACAGCAAAGGGGGGCACCCAGGGACCTCTGAAAAGTGAAGTTGCACCTCAATTTAAGTAGAAATTCAAGAGTTTAGACACCCGAAAATCCCCTAAGTGAGAGAAAAAATGGCCGCCGAAAAAAACGAAAACGATGCTACAGGATCCTAAACACGCAAAACACCACCAAGCACATACAGATTTTCCGAAAAAGCCGCACGAGGTCCAAAACAAGGACGCAAAATCAGCCACAGCCGCGTACCACACACATTAGGCGCCATTTTACAACACTAACTTATACAATGCGGAAGTACACAGCTACCCTAACGGATTTTCCTTGCGCACGTACACTATTTACACTATACACTGCAGACATTGCTGACTTACACAGCAGCTACACAACAGTGAAAACACATTGTATGCTGCAGCACCATGGACACAGATTGTCAGCTCTTCAACACGATGCTTCCTGCATATATTACTTCAAAATAGGTAAAGTATATTCATTTATTAATTATTTCATTAGCATACAAAAAACTACCGCCAACACTGCTCATAGCACACAAACAACCAACAGCCTCGCAATGAGCGCCAAAGGCAGCGATGAGCACCGAAGGCGCTCAGCGCGAGGCTCGCAATGAGCGCCCAAGGATCTCGGAACACCAACTAAATTAATGTCACAACCAAACACCATTACCTGCCTTACAATCTTATTGCCGTCATTTTTTGACGGGCAAGTCGCTAGTTGTATACAAAAAGGTTCTGTTTATTTTATTTATTTATGTATTTATTTATTTTGCTTTCTAAAATCATTGTGCCCATTATCAGGCTTAGAAATTTAAAATACCATATAGAAAATAACGTGAAACACTGAAACTTAAAAACAATCCCTTTAAATGACACTTTTGAACTATACAGAGATACCTTTTTATTGGAGAAACTTTGTATTTATAGTATGCTCAAATTATGTACTTATTCATTAGTATGAAAACAAGTAATTTTACCAGGATAGTGTTTAATAGACAAAATAGATGATTTCATGGCTCCTGAACATTTTACTTCGTGGGGGGGCCACTTGCTGTTGCAAAATGTTTATCGATTACTAGAATAGCTTTTTTGTGTAACAAAATGCTTTTGAAGTTAGAAACTAGCACAAAAAAAGGAAATAGAATTGCTCCATAGCAAAGTGTTTGAACATAGGAAGTTTGTGTCATGTATCAAGGTGAGATAAGGAAAGCAAGCCACATAATTACAGTGTTAATTGGTGTTTTTGGCTTTATTGTAAATTAAAAACACTATGGATTCCCTGGTGGTCCAGTGGTTAGGATTCAGTGCTTTCACTTCTGTGACCTGGGTTCAATTCCAGTCAGGGAACCAATAGGTCACACCACCCTGAAGCCATGCAGGATTCAACCTGGTACTTGGAAGGGAGGTCACGTAGGAATACAAGGAGCTGTATGCTGTGGCACACTGAAAAAGGAACTGGCAACCCACTCCAGTATTTCTGCCATGACTACCAAGTGGATCAGCAGTCTACAAGGTCACAGAGAATCAGACACAACAGAACAACACAACACAACACACGCAAAAACACTTGAAAAATTCTTAAAGGGATATCAAAGGTTCTCTGTGAAATTAAAATAAACTAAGTGTTTGCATATCTAAACATCATTTTATTAACAAGTGCTTAAAAGCAATTTTTTTTTACAAACTGAAACTTTCCAAACAGTCCCTGCAAATATTTACTCCAGTTCATGTACAAGGTGTCTCTGCAGTACTAGATGTACTAAGCAATTACAATATGTCTCTCAACAGTATTTCAAAATATACTGTTGAGAAACAATCTAAATGTGACTAGTATAACTAGAACCAATAGAAACACTGTATGTATAGCTGCTGGGCAGAACCTTGTCAGAGGCTGTTTGGAACGTTTAAGTGGGTAAAAACAGCTTTTAAAGGCTTGTTAATAAAATGATGTTTGGATGTACAATCAAACACTTAGGTGGTTTATTTTAATATTAAAAACAGGGAACCGTCAATATCCCTTTAAATGTAATGCATTTATTGATCTTTACATGTACGGAACATCTACAGTAACACAATGTGAATACAATTTTACTGTATTTAGAGAAATATTCAATTCTTTTTTTAGTCAGATTTTGATGATACTGGAACATTTCTGGGACCTATCCTGTTATGTGCATGCACGTTTTAGCGCTGGGAAGCGCGCTGTGGACGTCCCGATGTAGCTGTCTGTAAGTGCCAGGTAAGTGATTAAAGGTTTTCGGGTTAGGGCCGGTAAGTGGTGTAGGGGGTTAGGGCTTAGGGTTAGGAAGGTACTTTTAGGGAGTTAGGGTTAGGCTAAGAGGGTTAGGGTTAGGGCCGGCAAGGGGTGTTGGGGGTTAGGGCCGGTAACTGGTGTAGGGGGTTAGGGCCGGCAAGGGGTGTTGGGGGTTAGGGCTAGCAAGGGGTTTAGGGTTAGAGGGTTAGGGGCTTAGGGAGTACATCGGGACGCGAGCCTGCCCAGCACCGAGAGGCTTCCCGTGCGTGCACATAATAGGATAGATCCAATTTCTGATTTCCAAAAGTACTTTTACTGCGCAGGCATTTCTCATATCTACTTGCCGGCACACACATGCGCAGATGCAGCAGGTTCCGCGCATGCCCGGCTGTCGTGGCGGAGAGGGGGTAGAGGGATAGAGGGGGGAGAGAGGAAGGGGGGAGAAAGGGGAAGAGAGGGAGGGGGAAGAGAGGGAGAGAGAGGGACGGAGAGGGGGAGAGAGAAAGCAGGGGAGAGGGAGAGAGAAAGGGAGGGCGATTGAAAAAAAGGTATGGGGAGGGAGATCGAAAAGGGAGGGAGACAGAAAGGGAGGGAGAGGGGGAGGGAAAGGAAGGGAGAGGGAAAGGGAGAGGGAGGGAGATGGGGAGAGGGAAAGGGGGAGGGAGATGAACAGGGGGGAGGAAGGGAGAGGGAAAGGGAAGAGAGACAGAGAGCACACAGAGCGCAGAGAGAGACAGAGGCACATAGAGAGTGCACAGAGAGAGAGAGGTCTCACAGAGAGAGGGAGTGAGCACACAGAGAGAGCAAGAGAGATACTGCACACAGAGAAAGGGAGTGAGAGCACACAGAGAGTGAGAGGGCACACATAGACAGCACAGAAAGAGACAGCACAGACAACTAAACATAACATATAACACCATCATAACGGGCAATTTACTGGATACAATATATTTAACAATATCACTACAATAGACTGCATCCACATCAGTGTATAAGAATTCAGTTATAATTGTTTAGGTGAAGTATTGGCACCTCGCCCTCACGCAAGATGTCCACCATGCCACTGTGAAGTAATGGCTCGTTTCCAATATGGTCGCTGTGCAATCTTTTTATCTTCTTCGTTGAAATAATCGCATTTTGCCCTCAACCAACATGGCTACCTGACCACTTTTTGGCTTCCTGAACCTCTGAAGTACTGAGAACTATGCCCTTACCCTACATGGCCACTCCTGCTCCCGCCCCACAGGCAGGCTGTGTCAGAGCTTCTACTCCTTTAGATTGTTCTAGTAGCAGCGACAAGGAGCGAGGCGCAGGGATGAGTCTGACCCCGCAGGTGTTCTGGGCACAGCGGCACCATGAACTGTATTTGCGAGTGGAGCTCAGCGATGTACAGGTACTGTGAGGGAAGGGCGAGGGGTGCAATCCCTAACATGCACACTGACTGCTTATCTGACTCACAGTGTGCAACTGATAGTAATTCATACACCCATAGTGTATGCTACCTTTACTAACACTGCTCTTCATTACACACCCTGCTTACCCATATTACACCTCTCTATCTTTCTCTTTTTTTCTCTCTCTCTCTTTTTTTTTCTTTCTTTCTCTCTATCTTTTCTTTCTCTCTCTCTATCTTTTCTTTCTCTCTCTCTCTTTTCTTTCTCTCTCTCTCTTTTCTTTCTCTCTCTCTCTCTCTTTTCTTTCTCTCTCTCCTCTTTCTCTTTCCTTCTCTCTCTCTATCTTTTCTTTCTCTCTCTCTCTTTCTTTCTCTCTCTCTCTTTTCTTTCTCTCTCTCTTTTCTTCTCTCTCTCTCTCTCTTTTCTTTCTCTCTCTCTCTCTTTCTTTCTCTCTCTCTCTCTTTTCTTTCTCCTCCTCCTCTCTTTTCTTTCTCTCTCTCTTTCTTTTCTTTCTCTCTCTCTCTCTTTTCTTTCTCTCTCTTTTTTCTTTCTCTCTGTTTTTCTTTCTCTCTCTCTCTTTGTTTTTCTTTCTCTCCCTCTTTTCTTTCTCTCCTTTCTTTATCTCTTTTCTTTCTCTCTCTCTTTTTTTTTCTTTCTCTTTGTTTTTCTTTCTCTTTTTTTCTCTTTTCTTTCTCTATTTTCTCTCTCCTCTTTTTTCTTTCTCTCCTTTCTCTCTCTTTTCTCTTTTTTTTCTTTCTCTCTCTTTTTTTTTCTTTCTCTCTTCTTTTTTTTCTTTCTCTCTATTTTTTTTTCTTTCTCTTTTTTTTTCTTTCTCTCTCTTTTTTTTCTTTCTCTCTCTTTTTTTTCTTTCTCTCTCTTTTTTCTTTCTCTCTTTTTTTCTTTCCTTTTTTTTTCTTTCTTTCTTTTTTTTCCCCGTCTCTTTTCTCTCTCTCTCTCTCTTCTTTCTCTTTTTTTCTTTCTCTCTCTTTTTTCTTTCTCTCTCTTTTTTTCTATCTCTCTTTTTTCTATCTCTCTTTTTTTCTATCTCTCTTTTTTTCTATCTCTCTTTTTTTCTATCTCTTTTTTCTTTCTCTCTCTTTTTTCTTTCTCTCTTTTTTCTCTCTCTTTCTCTCTTTTCTCTCTCTTTCTCTCTTTTTTTCTCTCTCTTTCTCTCTCTTTTTTCTCTCTCTTTCTCTCTCTTTTTTCTCTCTCTTTCTCTCCTCTCTTTTTTCCCTCTTTTTTCTCTCTCTTTTTTTCTCTTTTTTTTCTTTCTCTCTTTTTTTTTCTTTCTCTTTCTCTTTTTTTTTCTTTTTTTTTCTTTCTCTCTTTTTTTCCTCTTTTTTTCTCTCTCTTTCTTCTCTTTCTTTCTCTCTTTTTTCTTTCTCGTTTTTTCTCTCTTTTTCTCTCTTTTTTTCTTTCTTCTTTTCTCTCTCTTCTTTTCTCCATCTTCTTTTCTCTCTCTTCTTTTCTCTCTCTTGCTATTTTCTCTCTCTCTTTTTTTTTCTCTCTTTTTTTTCTTTCTCTTTTCTCTCTCTTTTTTTCTTTCTCTCTCTTTTTTCTTTCTCTCTCTTTTTTCCCCGTCTCTTTTCTCTCTCTCTCTCTTTTCTTTCTTTCTCTCTCTTTCTCTTTCTCTCATCTTTTTTCTCTTCTCTCTCTCTTTTTTCTTTCTCTCTCTT
>JAPZIH010000290.1:7500-31530 GCA_027410445.1 Discoglossus pictus
TTTTATAGTCACCCCCACGAATATTTGGTTTGATAATGTCTATCGCATGAAAGGAAATGCCATCCATACTATTATTATGGAAAATTCGTATGTGTCTGGCGACGGGGGTGTCCAATCGGTTCTTAACAGAGAGTACATGCTCAAGAATCCGTCTTCTGAGTTGCCTTTCCGTTTTGCCCACGTATAGGCAACCACAAATGCATACCAGCACGTAAACTACGTAAGTAGATAAGCAGTTGATGAAGGTTTTTAAAGGATAAATTTTATTGGTCGTCGGATGAATAAATCTTTTTTCAGGAGATATAAATGGACACGCTTTACATTTGAGGCATCTAAAAAGTCCCACCGGAGGACAGAGCCATTGTTTCGTTTTAGTAGATGTAGGACCTTTAGAGATGAATTGACTTAGTGATCTCCCTTTGCGATAGGTGACGCTTGCTTGAGGGGATAAGTGTTCCTTCAGATCCGGGTCCTCATATAAGAGGTACCAAAAATTGTTGAGGATCTTATAAATTGAATCGCTGTTTGAGCCATATGTCATAATGCATCTGGTAAGGTCAGTGTTTGCATTTCTTCTAGGTTGGTATAGAAGTTCGTTGCGATCGGATTGGAAAGCTCTTTGGAATGCCTTTTTGAGGACTTTATTGGGGTAGCCTCTCTCCCGAAGTTTAATGCGTAGTTTGTCTGCCTGTTCCTTGAAGTGCTGATCATTACTACAATTCCGACGTAGGCGCAGATATTGGCCTATTGGTATGCTGCTTTTCTGTTTTGTAGGGTGCTGGCTTTGCCAATCTAATAACATGTTTGTGGCAGTAGGTTTGTGAAACACCACGGTTTCGATTGCTCCTTCATTGTTCTTCAAGATTTTAAGATCTAAAAAATCCAATTCGTTGGAGTTAATGACAGAGGTGAATTTTAAATTTAAACAGTTATTGTTTAGATGTTGAACAAAGGAATTAAACTGTTCAACTGAGCCATCCCAGATGATTAGTATATCATCTATATACCTCGACCATGACAGGATGGATTTGGTAAAACAGAGATTAGCTTCAGTGAATACCACCGTTTCTTCCCAGAAACCTAGGAAGAGGTTCGCATAACCTGGCGCACAAGCAGTGCCCATTGCGGTACCCCTAACTTGTCTATACCATTTTTCCTCAAAGAGGAAAACGTTTTTCTCGAGGATGAATCGCATAATTGTAGTTAGAAAAACGTTCCATTGTGTTGAGTAGTTGCCTCTGGACAGGAAAAACTTGATAGCTTCTATTCCTAGGTGATGAGGAATGCTACTGTATAACTGTTCAACGTCTATACTAGCGAGTAGAGATGACGTAGGTACAGTAAGATTGTCTAATTGCTTTAGCATAGCTGTTGTATCCTTAGTGTAGGAAGGGAGGCAACTTACAATCGGTTGGAGATTTCTATCTACTAATCTACTAATCCTTTCTGTCATGTTGCTCTTACCGGAAACTATCGGTCTCCCAGGAATTGGTTTGGTTTTTTTGTGAATTTTTGGAAGGCAATAGAATGTGGCAGCCACAGGTGATGCAGGCAAAAGAAAATCATAGTTCTTTTTTGAAATTAACCCCATATCCAGAGCAGATGTTAGAATAGCATCTAGTTCAATGAGATACTCTTTTTGAGGATTTTTTGGTAAGATTTCATATGTATTGGTGTCTTGAAGAATTCGGTTACACATTTTAAGGTAGTTTTGTTTACCCATTATTACGATATTACCTCCTTTGTCGGCAGGTTTTATTATAATGTCCGTGTTTTTGGACAGTTCAGCCAAAGCTATTTGTTCTTCTTTAGAAAGATTGTTCTTCCTGAATGGGATTGATGGAGAGATTTTTTCGATCTCTTGGGTAACCAGTTTCAGAAAGATTTCCAGATTTACATAATTTTTAAAATCCGGGGTAAATTTGTTTTTGTTTTTGAAATCTATTTTGAGTATCTCGTCAATATGATCCTCTCTTTCAGATTCATTGAGAAGTCCCATGAGACTTTGGAAAGTCTCAAAATCTTGTACAGTAAGATTTAGGTTTGACATCTGCTTTTTCTGTCTTTCAATGTGATATTTCCTTAGGGCTAATTTACGAGTAAAGAGATTTAGATCTTTAATGATTGAAAAGGTACTGGTATTGTTTGTAGGCACAAAAGTAAGACCTTTAGAAAGTACACTGATATGGTTCTCATTAAGTATTATATCTGAAAGATTCAGTACTCTTATTTGTGTATCATCCACTTTGGGAGTGGATTTAGGTCTCAGTTGATGAATAGATTGCTGATGGGGTGGCAAAATAGTTTCATGTCTTGGATGGTTAGAAGCTGCTTTGTTCATGATACTTGTGTTCATTTGAGAAGTTCCGGTGTGAATTTCTATTAGTTTCGATTTTTGGAACCTGCTGGCCGGCCTTTTCGTCTCGACACCTTGATATTGGGTGGTTTTGGGTCGCGCCCCTTGTCTAAAAAAGACGGCATATCTTGTTGAGTATTCTTGGTACGGGGCCATCTTACTGGCACTCTAGTATCATCAAATGTGCAACGATCCGTCTGTTGGCTCGTTGGTTGGGAACTTTCGTTTTCAGAGACTTCAGATGAACTTACATCAGTATTTGCTGTTTCTTGCTTGTTATATTTAGACAATCTATACGCAGATTGTTGTAGAAAATCGTTTTTGTCTCTTTGGAATTTTCTGTGCTTCCGGATTGCTAGTTCGTTTTTGAATTTGTCGATCTGTTCATTGAGCTTGTTAAGCTGCTCTTTTAGACATTGGGAGCGACCTATTTAGGTCTCTGATTGGTCATCGGCGTTTTTCTATTTTTAGATGTATTTTTTATTAAAGATGGTCTCTGTTTTTATCAGATTTTAGTACCACGAACCAATCCAGTCTCTCTATTGAGCCACCTTTTGGACTCCCCCCCCCCCCTATATATATATATATATATATATATATATATATATATATATATATATATATATATATATATATATATATACATATATATATATATATCTGGAGTAGACCTTGGAAAAGATGATTGATATCATCGAAACCGGTTGGTAATGAAAGTATTTGCCTGGACCAAGCTTCCTTGATGATGTAAACTCTTGGAACACTGGAAATCGGGGCTCTTTACAAGTGGCAATGTATATATTTGTATCCACATTGTGAGTTATAATTGATATGTGGTTATGTACTACAATACCTCTTTTTAAATAGGACAAACCAAATTATGAACACAAGCCTTTGTGGGGAGGCATTGTTTATTACTACACAAAGTCCTAGATTATCTATATGGTATTAAGTATTCCATTATTACCCTTGTTACCCGTTTGTTCCCTAGTCTCCCTTTTTTCCACATGGGGATGTTATTTGGCCAGGAACTCCACTTTGTCCACTATTGTTTTTAAATCACTTCGTTACTTTTTAGATAAAATTGTGCTTTCCTTTGATTTGCTTTCCCACTGGATGAGCAAAAAATAATAATATTAGGGTGTACATACAGGGCCCCATAAATAGATGCATGGTGGATTCCTTAATAGAATTTAACCCTTCACGTCATAGTGCGTAGCCTAAATCCCTAATACTGAGCAAGATGGAAAAAATACTTTTTTAAGGAAACTAAAATTGAGATTATAATTGATATTGAGATAAATAAATTATTTTTTGTTTTTTTGTTTTTTTTATATATATTATATATATATATATATATATATATATATACAAATTTACTTTTAATTACTTTAATTTATTACAAAGTGCTTATAAGATCAAATAGTACCTAATAGGGTTTCCCCTCTGCAATTCACAAAGACAGTGCAATTTTAAGTAGAGTGCAGTGTCTCATAGTAACTAATCAGCGGCATGCTACTTGAGAATGGTCACTGACTGGCTAATTTGAAACACTGCACTTCACAGCCTGCGCAGAGGGCAGACTCAAACAGTTACATCTTGTATGATTTTAGGCAGTAAAAATAGAGCATATAAGCACTTCTTAATAAAATAAAATAAATAGATACACAGGTATATTATATACCCAGTAAAAACTGTGAACCTTCCCTGTGCATTTAAGATATGAATTTGCAATGAAATTTCTGAATACATGTTTTTTGCCTATTCTCCTCTAATCTAGGAAGAAATGCTTCATCGCAACCTTGGACAAAACATTAAAGACGACAAGGACAGCTGGGATTCAGATTATAAATCCAGAAATGTCACCGAAACATTGTTCCATAACAGCAACCCCAACATGCCGGGCTCGCCAAACACCATCAACTTTCCATAGTTAGAATATATGTAATGGGATATATTGTGGTTGTAGGTCACACATAATGGAACCAAAGAGTGAAATGGTTAATTGTAGAATTCAAACCCTTTATTTACATGTGAATGTACATTTACTTTGTAAAGTTTGTAACAAACTAACAATATTTGCAGTTATGTAAGGCATGAGCATAGAAGCATTTTTAGAAGAAAATTTGATTTTAGCAGACTGGTAGCGCATGGAAGCTGTCATGGAAGTAATACCTGTCCAATGCATGAGGAAGGGGTACTGTGTATCTGTTTTATTCAAGAAGCCCTGAAATTCCTTTCCTCTACTCTTAAATAGATATAAACATTATCGAAAAGTAAACACGCTACTTTGCTCCAAGTAAACAGGAAGTACTGAGGACTTCCCACATCGAACCCCTCTGAGTCTGCAAAAATTTAAATATTCTCTAAAAATGTTTTCATGCTTGTGGCTTATATAAATTCACATTATAAATTAAATATGTTATATATATATATATATATATATATATATATATATATATATATATATATATTAGTATGCTACCAACTAGCATAACATTAACTATTGTAATACTGTGGAACTAATGTTCTAAAAAAAAAAAAAAAATTACATGATTTTAGTGGGTAAGGGTATCTGCCAGTTTTCCTTTACAGTGAGAATATCACGTTAAATTTAAGTCAATTACTTTTTAGCAAAGGTATATGAAAGTTTTTTTTTTATTGTCCTAGGTATATAATATACCCGTGTATCTATTTTTTTACATACTTTATTTTATTAAGAAATGCTTATAAGCTCTGTTTTACTGCCTAAAATCCAACAGAAAGCCCCTGTATTGGTCTGCCCACTGCAGACCCAGACTCTGTAGGGCTGGATAATAAGTGTAATGTCCTAGCCTATCAGGGACCATGTCTTAGCAGCAGAATGTTGCTGAGAGATGGCCACTGATTGGTTAGTATGCGAGACAGCACAGTCAATACTACAAAGTCTGTTACTACATACAGTCCTGAGTGCAAACCCATACAGGGACTATTTGTTTGATTGTAATCAGTAGAACACTTCTTAATAAAATAAAGTACGTGAAAGTAAATAGGAACACAGGTAGATTATATAACTAGTGAAATCCAGGAACCTTCCATATCAATTTAAGCACAATTATTTGCTATTTTTCTTCATTGGGAGGGAAATAAAAGCACAGCAGAGCCCCTTTAATGTCAATGACCGTGGCCTGTATGTAATTATGAATTGATGTGTCTTTGTTCAATATTTAATTTTACCATTCACATTTACCTTTCTATCAGTCATTTTTTGTAGACATATATTGTGGTTTGTGCTGAAGATTAGAGACAAAACATACAATATCTATTCAAAAAATAATTAATATCTATATATGTAAATATAATTTGTGGCTGAAATAGAAAAAATATATATATTTAGGTAGATTAAGATAGTTACAGACCAGAAACGATAGTAACCACTATTTAAGCAGTTATGTAAACAACTCAATAAAATAAGTGAAAAAGTATACATTTTTTGTGCTCTATAAATTGTTATCTTAATATTATACAATGTATTGAACAAGAAAAAATATTTACCGATTTTAAACTATATTTTTTTATTTATTTCAAAGCGGGATATATTTGTAGTGTAGTATATAGAGTTTGGGTTCCCTGGTGGCCATTGATTCAGATTCGGTGCTTTCACTGCTGTGACCAGTGTTTGATTCCAGTGAGGGAACCAATAGGTCACACCACCCTGAAGCTGAGCAGGGTTGGGCCTTGTCAGTACTTGGATGAGAGAATCTCATAGGAATAGCATGAGCTGTATGCCGTGGCCCACTGGAGAAAGAAATGTCAACCCACTCCAGTATCTCTGCCATGAATACCATGTGGATCAGCATAGTGTGTTGCCGTCTATGAGGTCATGGAGAGTCGGACAAGCCTGAGACACACACACACACACATATAGAGCTTACAGTCAGTTGATGATGGACATCCAACCCAGGGGCTAAAAGCTTGCTAGGATGATGATTTTGACTGGACAGTGTAAATTAAACCAATGCATAATACTAAATTGATAAACAAAAAAACAATTAAAGCAACACAAAAGTTGCCAAGTGTGCTCAGCTTCATCAGCAAATAGATGGAAAATCATCTGGAAAAATGTGTTTAAATTCTTAAAATTGATCAAGAATTGATTTATATATGGTCATTTTAGTTTAGTCCTTAAAGCCGTCCCTTGAGAACCTGCTTAAATAATGAAGCTGCAGTCTGTAACTGTTTCACATTCTTTTATAGATTTACACTTTTTACTAGCAGGGTGTGATGGTGCAGTGGTAAGCATTCCATTTAAAAAAAAAATCATTGGTAAGTTACATAGGCCCTCATTCTATTATCGAACGTAAATCGGCCGCAAAGCTGAGATTCCTTGCAAAAGGATATCCCCTTACGGCCGGCCGCATATCTTGCAACCAGCCGTAAGCTCAGAAATCTTTAAAAGCAAATATAAATTCAAGATGGCACTGTAAAGCTCTGTAAATGCTAGGGATCATAATGGGGGACTTTATTATGTGCTTAATTGTGTGCCTGCGGGACCTTTTTGCTGCAAGTAAGCTGCGGCTCGGTTTTAGCCTTGCAGAGAGGGTTCCCGGAGCAATAGAATAGCAACCGGGATTTGCTTCCGGCCGAAACTCTTGCGGTCGTTTAAGGTCAAAGGTTTTCCTCCGGCGCATGCGGCCGCAAGGGAAAACAAGGCGATGGCCGCAAGCCTGCCGGAGCTCCCGGCAGGAAAGGAAATAGAATAGGCAAATAGCCTATGGCCGGTCCTTGCGGCCCCGCATCTCCTACGGCCGATAATAGAATCGAATACTAATCATAGTAATTAAAGTTGAAAAAAGACTTTCAGTCCATCAAGTTCAACCTTTTAAGATCTCCTCTGATCTGCAATATGCGGATTAGTTATTAATTAGTTGTTAATTATTAATCCAATGTTTATAAATTTTTAATTATTAATTAATCCAGAGGAAGGCAAACATAAAAAAACCCAAGTGAAAAGTAGCCAATCGTCTCAAAAAGGGGGAAAAAAATTATTCCTTCCTGACCCCAGATACTGGCGATCAGATTTCTACCTGGATCAATATTGCCTCTCCAATTATCCATGATAGCCCTGAATTCCCTTTTTAATTCGAAATAAATCCAGTCCCCTTTTAAAGTTATCTATCGAATCCGCTGTCACCACCTCCTCTGGTAGAGAATTCCACAGATTAACCACCCTTACTGTGAAGAACCCTTTTCTTTCTTTCAGGTGGAATCTTTTTACTTCTAACCTCAAGGGATGTCCTCTTGTCAGTTGAAAACCTCTTGGCACAAAAAGCTCCCTTGACAAATCTTTATACTGACCCTGGATGTATTTATATAATGTAATCATATCTCCTCTTAGACGCCTTATTTCTAGGGAAAATAAGCTTAATTTGGTTAGTCTTTCTTCATAACTTAGCCCCTCCATTCCCCTAATTAGTTTTGTTGCCCTCCTCTGTACCTTTTCCAGCTCTAAAATGTCCTTTTTATGAAGTGGTGCCCAAAATTGTACTCCATTTTCCAAATGAGGGCGTACTAGGGATTTGTATAGTGGCAGAATTATATTTCCTTCCCTTGCTTCTATACCCTTCCTAATACATGCTAATATTTTACTTGCCTTTGCAGTTGCTGCTTGGCTTTGAGCGCTGTTACCTAGGTGGTTGTCCACAAGCACTCCCAAATCCCTTTCAATATCCGATAAACCTAGATTTGCTCCATTAAGTTTATAAATTGCATGGCTATTTTTCCTTCCCAGATGCATAACTTTACATTTATTCGTATTAAATCTCATCTGCCATTTCGATGCCCATTCCTCAATTTTATGTAAATCCCTTTGGAGGGAAAGCACATCACTATCTGATTTAATTACCTTGCACAACTTCATGTCATCAGCGAAAATGGAGACACCACACTCCAATACTACCTCTAAGTCATTAATAAATATGTTAAAAAGGAGAAGACCTAATATTGAACCCTGAGAAACCCCACTTACCACATTAGTCCAATCGGAGTATGTTCCATTTACAACAACCCTTTGCTTCCTGTCTTTTAGCTAGCTCTTAATCCATGAACAGATATTTACTGCAACTCCTGTATCTCTTAGTTTGCACAATAATTTGGCACTGTATCAAAAGCCTTTGCAAAATCCAAAAAGACTACATCCACTGAGTTGCCTTGATCGAGGTTCATACTAACCTCCTCATAGAAACTAATTAGATTTGTTTGACATGACCTATCCCTCATAGATCCATGTTGACTCCTACTTATAATCCTGTTCAAATAGACATATTCTTGTATATTATCCCTTATTAACCCTTCTAAAAGCTTCCCCACTACAGAAGTGAGGCTCACTGGTCTATAATTCCCCGGATTTGCTCTTGCTCCCTTTTTAAATATAGGTATCACATCAGCTTTTCTCCAGTCATCTGGTAGAGACCCTGTGTTGAGGGAATCTAGACAAATTAAATATTATGGTTTGGCTATTACAGAACCCAGTTCCTTTAGTACCCTTGGATATATTCAATCAGGACCCGGGGCTTTATTAACATTTATTTTTTCCAACCTCTTTTGGATTACTTCCTGTGTTAACCAATTATTTGGCAAAGGTGTTTTAGCCCCATTATGTTGCCGTGTCCCAACCACTGGTACCTCCCTTGAGTATACCGAAGAAAAGAACCTATTTAGCTCATCTGCCTTTTCTTGGTCACTAATTATCAGAGGGCCTGTGTCACATTGTAATGTTCCTATAGCTTCCTTCCTCGCCTTCTTCCCATTAAAATACTTAAAAAATATTTTAGGGTTAGTCTTACTCTCTTTTGCAATTCATTTTTCATTTTCTATTTTTAGCCAGTCTAATCGCCCTTTTGCAAGCCTTGTTGATTTCCTTGTATTCCTGTAAAGCAGTCTCTGTCCCCTCTTGTTTGTATAATTTAAATGCCTGTTTTTTACTCTGTATCTTGATCTTTAAATCATGGTTAAGCCACATTGGATGGGATTTACTCCTTTTACTTTTATTCCCACACGGTATATGCCGATGTGTATGTATATTTAGTAAGGATTTAAATGTTGTCCACTTGTGGTCAGTGTTTTGATGAAATACAAGAAACGTGCGTCGGGTACACGTAGGAACGCAGTCGCGGGTCGATGACGTCACTGCTGTGCGTCTAGACCGCGGCGTGCTTAGCAGAGAGCCAGCGTGGTTTTTCTCTTCAGGCCCATAGCTTAATGTCCCTTCCCCGATGGTCAGCACTGAGCTATTCAGTCCATATCTACGTTTTGAAAGGCAGTACTTTATTAATTGGATCCTGTTGAACCACGCAGTATCAATTTTTATTATTAAGGCAGTATTGGGTCCACACCTCGATTGGCCCACACTGTTACCCTAGAACAGCTATATATTCATTTAGCTGTCCAGTTCTGGGACTTTCCACTAGGTTGGGGCATTTATTCCTCAATACTAGGCACAGTGGCTCCTAAATAATCTCAGCAATTGAGCTGAATTATATTTTTCTGTTCTATGCCTGCATAACTCGCTATATACATTATATTTATATTTATCTAGCACTTATATAGGTGCACATCATTTGTTGTGCACTTCCTCCATTATTAGCACTGGCCACTTTATACTTTGCACTTTTTTGCACGATAGTCACTTTATCTGTGACCAATATTAGCACTTTACATTGTATATAGCTTGTATACAGCCGGTCCATCTGGGACAGACTGTTCCTGTGCAATAGATACCCACACTGCCATCAGGATATTATTATCTCTCTGCTACCTATGTGCATATATTTTAAGTAGGATTTTAAATACCATTAAATGTTAAGTTTTAATATTTAGTTTATTCTCTTCTTTCTAAGATTAGGATTAACAGGTGTGCCCTAAAATAGGATCTTTTTTCTCTCTCCTCAGTGTTTTATACCTGCCAGTTCTCTGTCCCAGTCTATACTTTGTATTGCTGCCCTTAGACCGTTAAAATCTGCCCTTTTAAAATTAAGAGTTTTTGTTGGCCCCTTAAAATTTTGTTTTTTTAATTCAATCTCAAACGAGACTGTGTTTTGATCACTGTTTCCCAAAGGTTGCCCTATTCCAACATTAGATACTATATCAATATTATTTGTGATGAGTAAATCTAAGATAGCTTCATTTCTAGTAGGCTCTTGTACAACCTGGGCCAGATGATGATCCCTGTGTGTACTCAAGAACCTGCTCCACTTAGCTGAACTGCTGGTCTCATTTATCCAGTTTATTTCAGGGTAATTAAAATCTCCCATTATTAGAACTTGACCATGCCTAGCTGCATTTTTAATCTGTAACAATAATTGTATTTCCTCACTTTCAGCTATATTTGGGGGTTTATAGCATACTCCTCCTAATATTCTTTTGGAATTTGCTGCTCCGCTATTTAACTCTACCCACAAACATTCAGCTTTATCACTAGGTCCACCATAAATATCTTCTCTGACTATAGGCTTAAATTCAGGCTTAACATACAGACAAATCCCTCCTCCTCATTTACCATTGTCTCTATCTTTCCTAAATAGGTTATAACCATCCAGATTAACGATCCAGTCATGAGATTCATCCCACCACATTTCGGTAATGCCTATTAAATCCCATTTTTCATTAATTGCTAATAATTCTAACTCTCCCATTTTTCCTGGCAAGCTTCTGCAATTTTTCCTGGAAAGCATACACCTTATGTTATGAGTCTGTAGTTCTGAAGTGCCTGCCACTGTACTTGAATTACTTAGTACTACCTTCCTATTGACTATACTACCCCTCCCCCCATCTCCTCCACTATGAGTTGTTAATTCATCCCTTATACGCTCTACACATTCTACCCCATTACTTATATCTAGTCCCTCCCCCCACCTACTAGTTTAAAAACTCCTCCAGCCTTTCTACCATCCTATCCCCTAGTACAAAAGCTCCCTCATCATTAAGGTGCAATCCATCCTTACTGTAGAGATTGTACCGAAGTGAGAAGTCAGCCCAGTGCTCTAAAAACCCAAACCCCTCCTTAGTGCACCACATCTTTAGCCACGCATTTACCTCCCTAAGCTCCTTCTGCCTCCCTGGGCTAGCACGTGGCACTGGTAGTATCTCAGAAAATACTATATTGGCGGTCCTTGCCTTTAGCTTATTACCTAGTTCTCTAAAATCATTCTTTAGGACACTCCATCTTCCACTAACTTTGTCATTGGTACCAATATGTACCAAGACTGCCAGGTTCATTTCCACCCCCTCCCAATAATTTGTCTACTCGATCCACAACATGACGAACCCGAGCACCCGGGAGACAGCAAACTGTTTCGATTGCTGGGATCACCCTGTCTAACTTCCTAATAATAGAGTCCCCTACAACCAAAACCTGTCTGTTGCTCTGCTTATGCTGCCCTCCCACTCCTCCAGTAGAACTGTTCTCCCGGCTGTGAGAGGGAACAGCTCTATCTGGCATTGCCATTCCTGAATGGACATCCCCAACAGTTTCACTCAATCTGGCAAATCTGTTGGTGTTTGCCAACTCAGAACTGGCCTGCCTCCTCCTGTTCCCCCTGCTTCCCCTTGTAACTGTAACCCAGCTACCTCTATGGACATCCTCACTAGCCCCAGCTCCACCCTCCATGCTAGGCCCAGCTAAACTGTGGTCAGCGAGCACCAACCCCTCTTCCAGTGGAGCAATATCACCAAGTGCTGTAATTCTCCTCTCCAGATCTCCAATTTGAGCTTCCAGAGAGGCAACATGCTCAGACCTGTCACAGAGGTATGGACCCTGGATCATCTGTTCCAGTATTGCATACATATGACAGGATGTACACTGAGTGAGGTTGCCACTGGACTGACTCATAATTATTATTATTGCCTACAAAATTTCAGTGGGAAAAATAAAGAATATAAAATTATATATTTGTATAAATTTTCCTCCTTTGTACTATAAATCTGCCCTCCCTTTTCTTTGAAGTCCCTACCCCTATTTAAACTCCTACACTTCACTAGAACTGCACCTGATACTGAAAATGTTCGCAAGCTCACAAGTTCGCCCCTTCGCCATTTATACTAACTTCTGCCTTCTCACCTGGGCACAATTAGTGCACTCTGCAATTTATCAGCCTTTATCTGTAAAGGAAAATCCACTTGTAGACAAGACCTATCCTTCATAAATCCGTGTTAACTGCTACCTACGATCTTGTTCAAATAGACATATTCTTGTATTCTGTCCCTTATTAACCCTTCTAAAAGCTTCCCAACTACAGATGTGAGGCTCACTGGTCTATAACTTCCCAGATTTGCTCTAGATCCCTTTCCTAAATATAGGTATCACCTCTACTTTTCTCCAGTCATCTGGTAGAGACCCTGTAGTGAGTGAGGCTTGAAAGATTAGATATAATGGTTTGGCTATTACAAAACCCAGCTCCCTCAGTACCCTTGGACGTATTCCATCAGGACCTGGGGCTTTATTAACATTTATTTTCTCCAATCTCTTTTGGATTTCTTCCTGCGTTAACCAATTATTTAGAAGGTAGTGTGAAGGTAGGCTTGGATGTTTTTCTTCGTAAGAAAAGGCTTTCATCTTGCCACTCTACCCCATAGCCCAGACATATGAAGAATACAGGAGATTGTTGTCACATGTACCACACAGCCAGTACTTGCCAGATATTCCTGCAGCTGCTTTAATGTTGCTGTAGGCCTCTTGGTAGCCTCCCAGACCAGTTTTCTTCTCGTCTTTTCATCAATTTTGGAGGGAGCCTCAGTTCTTGGCAATGTCACTATTGTGCCATATTTTCTCCACTTGATGATGACTGTCTTCACTGTTTTCCATGGTATATCCAATGCCTTGGACATTCTTTTGTACCCTTCTCCTGACTGATACCTTTTAACAATGAGATCCCTCTGATGCTTTGGAAGCTCTCTGTGGACCATGGCTGTTGCTGTGGGATGCGACTAAGAACATTTCAGGAATGACCAACTAGAGCAGCTGAACTTTATTTGGGGTTAATCAGAGGCACTTTAAAATGATGGCAGGTGTATGCTGACTCTTATTTAACACGATTTGGAATATGATTGCTTACTTCTGAACACAGCTGCATCCCCAGTTATAAGAGGGTGTGCAGACTTATGCAACCACATTATTTTTATTTTTCTTCCCTCCACCTAAAAGATTTCAGTTTGTTTTTTCAATTGAGTTGTACAGTTTATAGGTCACATTAAAAGGTGGAAAAAGTTCTGAAATGATTTATCTTTGTCTCATTTTTTTACAGCACAGAAATCTGACATTTTAAACAGGGCTGTGTAGACTTTTTATATCCACTGTATATTAAATAACTAGCTCACATAATTATTCAAATTATTTTAAAATCAACCTCATATTTACATATGTTTTATCATATAACCTATCCTAGAGGACATATTTCTGATTTTTAAACAATAAACAAAAAAGCAGTCTCTATGAGAATTTGAACATAATTACAGTCAGGTCCATAAATATTGGGACATTGACACAATTCTAAACTTTTTGGCTCTATACACCACCACAATGGATTTGAAATGAAACTAACAAGATGTGCTTTAACTGGAGACTTTCAGCTTTAATTTGAGGGTATTTACATCCAAATCAGGTGAACGGTGTAGGAATTACAACAGTTTGTATATGTGCCTCCCACTTTTTAAGGGGCCAAAAGTAATGGGACAATTGGCTGCTTAGCTGTTCCATGGCCAGGTGTGTGTTATTCCCTCATTATCCCATTTACAAAGAGCAGATACAAGCTCCAGTGTTCATTTTAAGTGTACTATTTGCATTTGTTGCTGTTAACTCTCAATAGGATATCCAAAGAGCTGTCACTATCAGTGAAGCAAGCCATCATTAGGCTGAAAAAACAAAACAAACCCATCAGAGAGATAGCAAAAACATTAGGTGTGGCCAAATCAACTGTTTGGAACATACTTAAAAAGAAAGAACGCACTGGTGAGCTCAGCAACACCAAAAGACCCGGAAGAACACGGAAAACAACTGTGGTGGATGACCGAAGAATTATTTCCCTGGTGAAGAAAACACCCTTCACAACAGTTGGCCGGATCAAGAACACTCTCCAGAAGGTAGGTGTATGTGTGTCAAAGTCAACAATCAAGAGAAGACTTCACCAGAGTAAATACAGAGGGTTCACCACAAGATGTAAACCATTGGTGAGCCTCAAAAACAGGAAGGCCAGATTAGAGTTTTCCAAACAACACCTAAAAAAGCCTTCACAGTTCTGGAACAACATCCTATGGACAGATGAGACTAAGATCAACTTGTACCAGAGTGATGGGAAGAGAAGAGTATGGAGAAGGAAAGGAACTGCTCATGATCCAAAGCATACCACCTCATCAGTGAAGCATGGTGGTGGTAGTGTCATGGCGTGGGCATGTATGGCTGCCAATGGAACTGGTTCTCTTGTATTTATTGATGATGTGACTGCTGACAAAAGCAGCAGGATGAATTCTGAAGTGTTTCGGGCAATATTATTTGCTCATATTAAGCCAAATGCTTCAGAACTCATTGGACGGTGCTTCACAGTGCAGATGGATAATGACCCGAAGCTTACTGCAAAAGCAACCAAAGAGTTTTTTTTAAGGGAAAGAAGTGGAATGTTATGCAATGGCCAAGTCAATCACCTGATCTGAATCCGATTGAGCATGCATTTCACTTGCTGAAGACAAAACTGAAGGGAAAATGCCCCAAGAACAAGCAGGAACTGAAGACAGTTGCAATAGAGGTCTGGCAGAGCATCACCAGGGATGAAACCCAGCGTCTGGTGATGTCTATGCGTTCCAGACTTTAGGTTGTAATTGACTGCAAAGGATTTGCAACCAAGTATGAAAAAGTGAAAGTTTGTTTTATGACTATTAATCTGTCCCATTACTTTTGGTCCCTTAAAAAGTGGGAGGCACATATACAAACTGTTGTAATTCCTACACCATTCACCTGATTTGGATGTAAATACCCTCAAATTAAAGCTGAAAGTCTGCAGTTAAAGCATATCTTGTTCGTTTCATTTCAAATCCATTGTGGTGGTGTATAGAGCCAAAAAGATTAGAATTATGTTGATGTCCCAATATTTATGGACCTGACTGTAAGTAGTTGCACTTAACCACTGCTTGATTCAAAGCCTATACACCTGTTTCTAATTCATATTCATGATGTTCTATACAGTACAGAGCTCATTACTCATTCAGATAGAGGTAACACACTGAAATAGCCTGACATATTGACCATGAATTCAACATCAATTTTAAAAAGGAAAACACCTTTTCCCACATACCTTTTTACCATCTATCTAGTGGTGCAAAGCACATATGGCACTTTTGTGATCTTTTAAGCAAAATAACAGTTGCATAGGAACTGATCCACATCTGGAAACATCTGACCCGATCATTTGATGGCAAAGTCAAATAAAATATCTTTGTGAGAAATAAATGCTCATTACAGAATATCCTGGTAGCGTATTTATTACTAAATAAAAAGCCAATTATTACATTTATATATCTGTGAAGTATGGAACAAACTAGCAATATTAGCAGCTATGTAGGTAATGAATATATCTTAATTTTAGCATATTCTGCTTGTATCTGGGGGTTTCCATACAGGATCTCTAAAGCACTGCTTATTGGTCTGGAGACTGAGGGTGATACGGCTGTGAGTTGTAGTTCCATTTAATCTTTCATTGCAGCAACCTTTCAATAGAACTGAATAGAGGTATTCTCTGCATTCAAGCCCCCTGCCTAATGACAAAAAATGGCTAATGGCTCCCTGATTAAAGCAAAATGTAATATAATATTTAAGCACCAGATACAGCAGTTTGCCACATGTTAAGAATGCAGCCATCTGCGTCTTAAATGAATGTTACCTGCCTGATGTGCTGGGTCTGTATCCATCACAATCCTGTCATGACTCACATGGTTTGCCTGAAAGCCATTAAAGTCACCAGGAAGCTAATTATTCAGTAGTTGTGACAAACTTTCCCCTATCCCTGTGCTGTGTAATACTAATATTTTTTTATATCACTAATGACTGTTTAACAATCCTACCAGATTAAAGGAACACCCAAGTCACAACTCCTCAGCGGTCACATTATTTCAATGCCTCCCACACAAACAATGCAAGTCAAGTGACAGGTGGGAGGAGACAGACCCAGCAAACCAGGAAGGGATCATTGATTTTAAGAACATTTCCATTACAGATGGCTTATTTCTAACTTTAGTTCACTAGTTATGTCAAGAAATGTATTTTTAGATACAGCTCTTTATCTGGTGTGTACTCTGGCCCTATAATATGAGAGCAGTCTTGAATGTTATTAATAAAGCATTTTATTACAATAAATTTACATTGATGTCATTGACATTTGTAATATTAGCCTATCAACCATTTTAACTACCCTCCAAGCCTGGCCCCTATATCTAAAGTATAAGTCACTACCGGTTGGTCTGCAGGAATTGTTTTCAGTCTAAGGCGCTTACATTGATTCAACTCACTGGGCATTATCTTCCCACCGGGAGTCTTAATGACCAAATATAAGAGCCAGGTAGGAGGATTCTGAAACATAATAACTTCTACTTAAACAAATAGCAACATTCAAGATCAATTACTGTATATACTAGAGTATAAGCCGTCCCTAGTATAAGCCGAGGCACCAAATTTTACCACAAAAAACTGTGAAAACGTATTGACTCGAGAATAAGCTAAGGGTGCAAAAGAGGGTCCTACCCCCTGATCATCCTTCTCCCCCCATTATCACCCTCCTCCTTCCCCTCTTCATCCTCCTCCTTAACCCCCCTATCATTATCTTCTTTCCCCGATAACCTCCTCCTTACTGCACCCTCTCCAATTTGTATCCCCCTCTCTTCTTACTTGCTATTATGCTCCAATGAGCTGATGCTGATCCTGACGCCGAGTATATACTCACTCGAGTATAAGCCGGGGGGCGGGTGGGACTTTTTCAGCATAAGAAAAATATGGTGAACAAGTCGGCTTATACTAGAGTATATATGGTATCTAAAACCAATTTAAGTCTTAATAAAAAACAATTGCAAATACCCTAGTTTAAAAGTACTTAATGTCACCAACTATAGGAATATTAATGGTAAGAAAATAAAGTAATTTGAACTTATGATCACTTCCTAAGAATGTTTACACTGTTTCTATTACCAAATGTTGGAGGAGGAACAAACACTCCCTGTCCTGTAGCTTTTCTATGTACTATAGATTTTGACCTTCAAATCAGCATTTTTAAAAAATGCAAAAAGGTTTTGAGTGGGGGAGAAAAAAGTATTTATAGACACCATAGAAATGAGGTGAAATGGGTTTCAGGTGTAGATAACGAAAATGTTAAATTCAGTGTGAAGTTATTAAAGGACTGCTGTAGATTGGGAAAAACATAATATTTTGTGAAGTTTGTAACAAATTAATTTTAACAACTGTTTAAAATGATTTGACGCAAAATCTTTATTTTATTAGAAACAGCTTGTGCTAGAAGGATACTCTTATCTTCCACACCCCCTTCTGGCTTGGAGACTGAGGGGGAGTGTTCTAATTTTTATTATATATTCAAGAGTGGATAGAGGTGAAAGTGGGCTTTGTTGCTTGTCCCGCTCTGTAACCACCCCTATAGTTCATTGGAAAGGAATTATGACTATCAAGGCAGCTTCCATCCACTAGCACAGTCTGTAAAATTAAGATTTTCTTGAAGAATGCTTCCATGCCCCTGACTTACACAGTTGCTAATGTTGTTCTTATGTTGCATACTTCACAATCTACAATGGTCTGTTAAATCCTCTGCACTTACCTTATTTGTGTAATGTAAATTCAGCTATATAGAAAAGACACATTATGATCCACACTAACACATGCACCAATCATTGCAAAATATTTTATTTTATTTTAGAACAAAACTACAACTTACAAAAGGAATAATAAATATTACAACATATTACTTTCCAAAATTAAATATTAAATTACAATTTGTATCAAAATTCAACTTATGATCTGTAGCTTATTTTTTGATACTGTAAAAAATGCAGTGTGTATGTGAGCAGCTTGAATATAGGATATGCAATTTGAACAAGTAAAATCTAGGTTCACATTGCTGATCCAGATGGTAGGGCCAGCTTTTTTTTGCCGTTGTAGTTTGTGCATAAATCCTTTACTTATAGAGGAAGATATTCATGGGCTCCAACTGGAAGATTCATAATGTTTAAGTGTCAAGGAGAAAGAACCAGAAATGCATTTACAGCTAACAATACATAGTTACATAGGGCCTCATTCTATTAGCGGCCGCAGCCGTTGCGGGGCCGCAAGGACCGGCCGCAAGCTATTCGGCTATTCTATTCCATTACGGCCGGGGGCTCCGGCAGGCTTGCGGCCGGTGCCTTGCTATCTCTTGCAGCTGCTCGCGCCAGAGGAAAGCCTTTGATCTAAAACGGCCGCAAGAGTTTTGGCCGTAAGAAATTCCTATTTGCAATTCAATTGCTCCGGGAAACCTCTCTGCAAGGCTAAAAGCGAGCCGCAGCTTACTTGCAGGAAAGAGGTCCCGCTAGCACCAATTAAGCACATAAAATAGCTCAAATAAAGCCATCCTGCACTTTGAGAAGACTATAAAGGGATTTTAGGTGTTAGAAAAAATAGCACATAATTATCCTATACTCAAATCCGTAAAATATTTTATTTTTAATATCCGTAAAATATCCATGTAAAAAGTCCAGAGTGCTTGGAGCACTTCAGACCCGCCCACGCCGCAGCCGGAAAATAAACAGTTAATTTGAACTCGGGTTTGGGCTGATGTGCAAGCTTGAGAGTGGGTTACTTTTAATCCTCATGTCCCCCAATATGATCCCTAGCATTTACAGAGCTGTACAGTGCAGGCTTGAATTTATTTTTGCGTTTTTAGATTTCACAGCTTACGGCCGGTTTCAAGATATGCGGGGCCGTATAATAGAATAGCGAGTTAACAGAACCCCCGCAAGGAATCGCAGCCTTACGGACGATTTACGGCCGGTAATAGAATGAGGCCCATAGTAATTAAGGTTGAAAAAAGACTTTCAGTCCATCAAGTTCAACCTTTTAAGATCTCCTCTGATCTGCAACATGCGGATTAGTTATTAATTAATTAGTTGTTAGTTGGATCAATATTCCTTCGCTAGTTATCTAGGAAAACCTTGAATGCCCTCTTTATTCAAAAATATATCTAACCCGTTTTTGAAGTCATCTATCAAATTCGTTCACCACCTCCTTTGGTAGAGAATTCCACAGTTTAGCCACCCTAACTGTGAAGAACCCTTTTCTTTGTTTAAGGTGAAACCTTTTCTCCTCTAACCTCAAGGGATGTCCTCTTGTCAGTTGAAAATCTCTTGCTATAAAAAGTTCACTTGACAAAGCCTTATATTGACCCTGGATGTATTTAAATAAGGTAATCATATCCCCTTGTAGAAGCCATTTTTCTAGCGAAAATAAGTTTAATTTGGTTAGTCTTTCTTCATAACTTAGCCCCTCCATTCCCCTTATTAGTTTTGTTGCCCTTCTCTGTACTTTTACCAGCTCTAAAATGACAATTTTTATGAAATGGTGCCCACAGCTGTACTCCATATTCCAAATGAGGGCGTACTAGAGATTTGTATAGTGGCATAATTTTATTTGTTTCCCTTGCTTCTATACCCTTCCTAATACATGCTAATATTTTATTTGCCTTTGCAGCTGCTGCTTGGCATTGAGCACTGCTACCTAGGTGGTTGTCCACTAGTACTCCCAAATCCCTTTCAATATCCGATACCCGTAGATTTGCTCCATTAAGATTATAAATTGCATGGTGATTTTTCCTTCCCAAATGCATAACCTTACATTTATTTGTATCAAATCTCATCTGTCATTTAGACGCCCATTTCTCTAATTTATGCAAATCCCTTTGTAGGGAAAGTACATCATTATCTGATTTAATTACCTTGCACAACTTAGTGTAATCAGCAAAAATGGAGACACTAATTTCGAGTCCTACTTCTACGTCATTAATAAATATGTTAAAAAGGAGAGGACCTAATACTGAACCTTGAGGAACCCCACTTACCACATTAGTCCAATCTGAGTATGTTCCATTTACAACAGCCCTTTGCTTCCTGTCTTTTAGCCAGCTCTCTATCCATGAGCAGATATTTACTGCAATTCCTGTATCCCTTAGTTTGCTCAAAAGTCTCCCATGAGGCACTGTATCAAAAGCCTTTGCAAAATCCAAAAAGACTACATCCAGTTGCCCTGATCCAAGTTCCTACTAACCTCCCCATAGAAACTAATTAGACTGGTCTGATATGACCTATCCTTCATAAATCTGTGTTGACTGCTACCTATGATCTTGTTCAAATAGACATATTCTTGTATTCTGTAACTTATTAACCCTTCTAAAAGCTTCCCAACTACAGATGTGAAGCTCACTGGTCTATAATTCCTCAGATTTGCTCTTGATCCCTTCTTAAATATAGGTATCACTTCTGCTTTTCTCCAATCATCTGGTAGAGATCCTATGGTGAGTGAGTCTTGAAAGATTAGATATAATGGTTTGGCTATTACAGAACCCAGCTCCCTCAGTACCCTTGGATGTTTTCCATCAGGACCTGGGGCTTTATTAACATTTATTTTCTCTAATCTCTTTTGGATTTCTTCCTGCGTTAACCAATTATTTAGTGATGGTAGTGTAGTCCCAATTTGTAGCGGTGTCCCAACCACTGGTACCTCCCTTGTGTATACCGACGAAAAGAACCTATTTAGTTCATCTGCTTTTTCCTGGTCTCTAATTATCAGACGGCCTGTGTCACATTGCAATGGTCCTATAGCTTCCTTCCTCGCCTTCTTCCCATTGATATATTTAACAAATATTTTAGATTTTTAGTCTTACTTTCCTTTGCAACTGACTTCTCATTTTCTATTTTAGCCACTCTAATAGCCCCTTTGCAAGCCTTGTTGATTTCCTTATAGTCACATAAAGCTGCCTCTGTTCCCTCCTTGTATAATTTAAATGCATGTTTCTTTTTCCTTATCACGATCTTTAAGTCAGTGTTAAGCCACATGGGATGTGATTTACTCCTATTCATTTTATTTCCACATGGTACATGCCGATGAGTATGTTTATTTTGTAAAGATTTGAATGTTGTCCATTTATTTTCAGTATTTTTTCCTGTAAGTTCTTTGTCCCAGTCTATATGTAGTATTGCTGGCCTTAGCCCTTTAAAGTTAGCCCTTTTAAAATTTAGAGTTTTAGTTGGCCCCTTACAACTCAGTTTTTTGTATTCAATCTCAAATGATACTGTGTTGTGATCACTGTTCCCCAAGGGTTCCCCTATTTTAACCTTGGATTTAGTCATCACAAGTAATACTGATATGATATCAAAGATGGCCCCATTTCTAGTAGGCTCTTGTATAACCTGGGCCAGATAATGATCCCTGAGTGTACTCAAGAACCTGCTCCCTTTAGCTGAGCTGCTTTTCTCATTTATCCAGTTTATTTCAGGGTAATTAAAATCTCCCATTATTAGAACTTGCCCGTGCTTAGTTGCATTTCCAATCTGTAACAATAATAGTATTTCCTCACTTAAAATTATATTTGGGGGTTTATAGCATACTCCCACCAATATGCGTTTAATATTAGCTCCTCCACTATTTAGCTCAAACCACAAAGATTCAATGTTGCCGTTAGTTCCAGCATAAATATCTTCTCTGACTATAGGCTTAAATTCAGGCTTAACATACAGACAGATCCCTCCTCCTCTTTTACCATTTCCCCTATCTTTCCTAAATCGGTTATAACCATCCAAATTAACAGTCCAGTCATGAGATTCATCCCACCATGTTTCAGTAATGCCTATTAAGCCCCATTTTTCTTGTACTGCTAATAATTCTAGCTCGCCCATTTTCCCAGGTAAACTTCTTGCATTAGCAAGCATACACTAGTTCCTTAAAATCATTCTTTAGGGCACTCCATCTTCCACTTACTTTGTCATTGGTACCAATATGTATCAAGACCGCGGGTTCATTACCAGCCCCTCCCAATAATTGATCCACCCGATCCACAACATGCCGAACCCGAGCACCTGGGAGAAAGCAAATGGTGCGATTGCTGGGATCTGGGTGACAAATCACCCTGTCTACCTTCCTAATAATATAGTCCCCTACCACCAAAACCTGTCTGTTGCTCTGCCTATGCTGCCCCCCAACTCCTCCCGTAGAACTGTTCTCCCGGCTGTTAGAGGGAACAGCTCTATCTGGCATTGCCATTCCTGAATGGACATCCCCAACAGTTTCACTCAATCTGGCAAATCCGTTGGTGTTTGCCAACTCAGAACTGGCCTGCCTCCTCCGGTTCCCCCTGATTCACTTTCTAACTGTAACCCAGCTACCTCCCTGGACATCCTCACTAGCCCCAGCTCCTCCCTCCATGCTAGGGCCAGCTAAACTGTGCTCAGTGAGCACCAACCCCCTTTCCAGTGGAACAATATCACTAAGTGCTGCAATTCTCCTCTCCAGTTCTCCAATATGAGCTTCCAGAGAGGCAACATGCTTACACCTGTCACAGAGCTATGGACCCTGGATCATCTGTTCTAGTAGTGCATACATGTGTCAGGATGTACACTGATAATCATGAGTCAGTTCAGTGGCAACCTCAACCCAAATAAAAACAGAACAAATATATATGTTTGTTTTCTATTTTTTCTTATAATACCCCTTTTCTTTTGAATTCACTCCTTTTATTCAATTTCCTACACACTAACTACAGTTACACTAGAAATGATTGCAAGGTCCCAAGCTCGCTCTTCCCTTGTTAAAATAGACCCGGCCTACTCACCTGTACAATGATAAACGAGAAAACACTGTCCTGCCTCACAGAACGGATTCAAACAGAACAAGACAAAAGGCAAACAGATATATCTTTACACAGGCCAAACCACACCCGCTCTCACATGTCCCAAAATACATTTTTTATGGAGACCTAAAGATTTGGAAAATGCCATGAAATAAGTGTGTGATTATCCTAGGTTAAATGCAGGGTACTAATCAGAAGAGAGTTAATTTAAGGTGACACAGCAGAGCTCCAAATATAGAATAATTTAAAATTACAGGAAATCTATAAAACGGATTTTACCACAGTAAACTAACATTGAAGTTTGCCATTTTGAGCTGTCCGTTATCCTGTATGATCCACCCCGATCATAATCTTTTTGTTAATTAATTAGAGATCATTAGGATTAATTATTGTTTTGCCCCAGGCATTGCTTCTATTGCCTTCTGGGCAGTTGCCTGCACATTGAACATTCTAATGAAGTTGTTTATCAACTAAATATTATTAAAATATGGATTTACAGTAAACTAAATACAATAATAAGTGATGTCAAGGTTACTTCTAATGGTTCCGGTGCTTAACACCAAATTGTTATTTAACTAGATAAAAAATAAACTTTATTTATAACTTTAAAATCCCAAAATGCTGTATTTTCAATAATAGCTGCTTTTGTATCTAGCCATGAATTTCCCCAATTTGTGTCCAATATGTAAGGGGGAGTATACAATCCAAAATACACCTATACACATATACACATATACATACATATATACATATACACATATATATATATATATAATATAC
>JAPZIH010000291.1:2500-31479 GCA_027410445.1 Discoglossus pictus
CTCCAGACCGCGTAACGCAGAGACAATCGCCGCCATTATAACATTACCATTACAAAATGCCCAATTACACAGCTACACAAACGGCTTCCCCTCGCGCACGCAGCCTATTTACACTGCGCACATTGCTGACACTTACACCTCAGCTCCACAACAGCGCAAACCTACATTGTATGTGCAGGAACATGAAAACAGATTATCAGCTCTTCTGCCCAATGCTTCCTGCGTATAGTAATTTCAAAAAGGTAAAGTATATTATTTATCATTTATTATTTCATTAAATAGCATAAAAAAATATATCTATAGAAGAAAAGAAAAAGGACCAGGGGAGAAGATCGCAATGAGCCACAAAGGTATCCAGCTCGGGGCTCACAATGAGCACCAAGGGTGCTCAGAGGACCACAAGTAAACAAGGGGAGAGGCTCACAAAGAGCGCCAAAGCCAATCAGCGCGCCCCTTGCAATGAGCGCCAAAGGTGCTCACACCACCAAAATTACAATGGCGCTCAGCGTGGGGCTTACAATGAGAGCAGAGGGTGCGCAGAGGAGCAAAAGATCACCAGGGGAGAGGCTCGCAGTGATCGGCAAAGGTGCTCATTGCGAGCGTCACGATGAGCGCCGAAGGTGCTCAGACAACCAAAAACCTTACATTGTGTAACAAAAAGCATTCCCAGCCTCACGATTTTATTGCCGTGCAAGTGGTCGGTATTTTTATATTTAGATGAAGTGGAGCAAACCTTTCCTATAATGTTGAGGTCTATTTCATGACCCAATAGTAGATCTTTCCTGTTTTGCCCCCGTCAGCGCAGAGGCGTGCAGCGACCAGTAGGTGAAGCAACCATTGCCCGCTGAGACTTTGTTCTGCTTGTTCTGTCTTGTCGGCGCTTTCTACAAAGACCCGAAGCTCAAAACAGGACCCTCCATTTTTCAGTTGTCAATATTGTATTTTCTCTGTTCTCTCCCCTTGTGCAGCGCTACGGAATATGTCAGCGCGTTACAAATAAACAATAATAATAATAATAATAATAATAATAAAGGGGTTAGGATAGGGGCAGATAATAAATTCTAGATAGTAAAATAGTGACTTGCACACCATCTTCCACCACCCCAACCCCTAATCCCTCACGCCATACCCCAAACCATCACCCCCAATCCCTCACGCCATACCCCAATCCATCACCCCTAATCCCTCACGCCATATCCTAATCCATCACCCCCAATCCCTCACGCCATACCCCAATCCATCACCCCAAATCCCTCACGCCATACCCCAATCCATCACCCCTAATCCCTCACGCCATATCCCAATCCATCACCCCCAATCCCTCACGCCATACCCCAATCCATCACCCCCAATCCCTCACGCCATACCCCAATCCATCACCCCCAATCCCTCACACCCTACCCCAATCCATCACCCCTAATCCCTCACGCCATACCCCAATCCATCACCCCAAATCCCTCACGCCATACCCCAATCCATCACCCCTAATCCCTCACGCCATATCCCAATCCATCACCCCCAATCCCTCACGCCATACCCCAATCCATCACCCCCAATCCCTCATGCCATACCCCAATCCATCACCCCCAATCCCTCACGCCCTACCCCAATCCATCACCCCTAATCCCTCACGCCATACCCCAATCCCTCACCCACAATACCTCACGCCTAACCCCAATCCCTCACGCCATACCCCAATCCATCACCCCCAATCCCTCACGCCTAACCCCAATCCCTCACGCCATACCCCAATCCATCACCCCCAATCCCTCACGCCTAACCCCAATCCCTCACGCCATACCCCAATCCATCACCCCTAATCGCTCACGCCATACCCCAATCCCTCACGCCTAACCCCAACCGCTAATTCCTCACACCTAACCCCATTCCATCACCCCGAATCCCTCACGCCTAACCCCAATCCTTCACCCCTAATCCCTCATGCCTAACCCCAATCCCTCACGCCATACCCCAATCCATCACCCCTAATCCCTCATGCCTAACCCCAATCCCTCACGCCTAACCCCAATCCCTCACGCCATACCCCAATCCATCACCCCTAATCCCTCACGCCATACCCAATCCCTCACGCCTAACCCCAACTCCTAATTCCTCACACCTAACCCCATTCCATCACCCCTAATCCCTCACGCCTAACCCCAATCCCTCACGCCATACCTCAATCCATCACCCCTAATCCCTTACGCCATACCCCAATCCATCACCCCTAATCCCTCACGCCATACCCCAATCCATCACCCCCAATCCCTCACGGCATACCCCAATCCATCACCCCTAAACCCTCACGCCATACCCCAATCCATCACCCCTAATCCCTCACGGCATACCCCAATCCATCACCCCTAATCCCTCACGTCATACCCCAATCCCTAATTCCTCACACCTGTATTTTGGTATCCATATTGTGATATCTTTTCCTTTTCATGCTTTTTTTTTCTTGACCATAATAATGTTACATTATTTATTTTATCGTTATCGCGCCAACATATTCCATATCGCTGCACATTCGGGATGTTTCGCTCTGCAGCCACTTCCAGTCACTGACCCTCTCTGTACCTTGTACCAGCGCCTGACACCTGGTTACTTTGTGTCGTGGTCAGTCGGTCGGGGTTAGAGGTCAGGTTAATATTCCACTTCCAGAGGTGCGACATTAACTCTTTAGTGAGATGAATCCTCAGTAATCTCTTCTCTGTGACCGGATGTCCCTGACCATGTCCCAGGCTCCTCTCTCACTGTACACCGGCTCTGGGCAATGTCTCCTAAACATCCTTCATGGTGGTCTCACAAAGTATACCAATGGCCAAAATAGAAAAAGTGAGTATAATGAGACCATCTAAACTGAGACCACCCAAAGCGAGACCACCCACAGTGAGACCACCCAAACTGAGACCACCCAAACTGAGACCACCCAAAGCGAGACCACCCTCAGTGAGACCACCCAAAGTGAGACCACCCAAAGCGAGACCACCCACAGTGAGACCACCCAAACTGAGACCACCCAAACTGAAACCACACACAGTGAGACCACCCAAAGTGAGACCACCCAAAGCGAGACCACCCACAAGGAGACCACCCAAACTGAGACCACCCACAGTGAGACCACCCAAAGTGAGACCAACCAAACTGAAACCACCCAAAGCGAGACCACCCACAGTGAGACCACCCACAGTGAGACCACCCAAAGTGAGACCACCCAAACTGAGACCACCCAAAGCGAGACCACCCTCAGTGAGACCACCCAAAGTGAGACCACCCAAAGCGAGACCACCCACAGTGAGACCACCCAAACTGAGACCACCCAAACTGAAACCACACACAGTGAGACCACCCAAAGTGAGACCACCCAAAGCGAGACCACCCACAAGGAGACCACCCAAACTGAGACCACCCACAGTGAGACCACCCAAAGTGAGACCAACCAAACTGAAACCACCCAAAGCGAGACCACCCACAGTGAGACCACCCACAGTGAGACCACCCAAAGTAAGACCAACGAAACTGAGACCACCCAATGTGAGACCACCCAAAGCGAGACCACCCAAAGCGAGACCACCCAAAGCGCGACCACCCAAAGCGAGACCACCCACAGTGAGACCACCCACAGTGAGACCACCCAAAGTGAGACCACTCACAGTGAGACCACCCAAAGCGAGACCACCCTCAGTGAGACCACCCACAGTGAGACCACCCAAAGCGCGACCACCCAAAGCGAGACCACCCAAAGCGAGACCACCCTCAGTGAGACCACCCACAGTGAGACCACCCACAGTGAGACCACCCAAAGTGAGACCACTCACAGTGAGACCACCAACAGTGAGACCACCCAAAGTGAGACCACTCACAGTGAGACCACCAACAGTGAGACCACTCACAGTGAGACCACCCAACAGTGAGACCACCCAAAGTGAGACCACTCACAGTGAGACCACCAACAGTGAGACCACCCAAAGTGAGACCACTCACAGTGAGACCACCCAAAGTGAGACCACTCACAGTGAGACCACCCAAAGCGAGACCACCCTCAGTGAGACCACCCACAGTGAGACCACCCAAAGCGCGACCACCCAAAGCGAGACCACCCAAAGCGAGACCACCCTCAGTGAGACCACCCACAGTGAGACCACCCAAAGTGAGACCACTCACAGTGAGACCACCCAACATGAGAATGGAATTAGGACAAAATAGGGGAATAAAGTCCAAAACATTAATGTAGTAAAAACCTCAGACACATGTCCAAGCGGCAGGTATGGAGCCGGTGCACTGGACATCAGGTGACCCCGATATCATCCAAAGAACAGACCCCAGTACTGGCCCAGTATGACATCTCTGTGATTAAAGGTTCCTGGATGTTACTTGGTATATCTCAGAGTATTATTTACTTTATGTAGTATATTAAGTGCTCGAAAGCTCTGTATTTACTGCCTAAAACAAACAATAGTCCCTGTATGGGTCTGCCCACCGCAGCGTATACAGACACAGACTCTGCAGTGTCTCAGACTAACCAATCAATGACTCTGCAAGATTCTGCCACAAAATCCTGAGATGTGGTCCCTGACAGGCTCAGTGTCTGCATATGCTGTAGTGGACAGACCCATACCAGAATCCCATTGGAATAAAGTCCAAGGAGGGCACTGGGTGTCTGAAGTAGTTAAAGGGGCAGGGAAAGAGAGGGTTAGATACAGAGTCACAGTGTGTTATCTTGTTTCATATAAAGGTCTCAGAGACCAAAAACATATTAAAATGTTTCACTGCTCTTTGGATCTTGCCCTCCGCCAGCCAATGCAATCTGCTTATGTATGGATGGTCTGCTGGATTACTCCAAGAGTGCATGCTGGGAAAACTAGGTGATAAACAAGTAATAGACAAAATGGGTATTGGTTCTTATCTGCTGTCAAGGTCCTTGTTTCTATCAGACTAGTTCCCAAGACCTTCCAAGTTTATGCTCATTAGAAATCTCTCCGCCATTGTACTTTCCAGGCTCTCCCATGTGCACTTACCCACCTTCCCTTGGGGCAGTAGTTTTGGGCAAGGAGGCCTGTGGTTAGGGTAGCCCTTCTGGTTGGATCTATGTTGGGCTATGTGGAAGTAAGGTGGAGATTACTAGTCGGGGTAGGCTTTCTCGCTTCTCCCCGAGTCTCCCTGTACTGTTCCACAAGTCAAGCAGCCTCTTCTGCCTCGGTGGGTCATCAGTCTTGACCCAGACTCTTGTGACTGGAGGGCAAAAATTGCTCCAGCACAACAACCCGGGCGTCTTACTCAACAGGCTGGACCTGGCACCTCTACCACCACCCATCAGCAGCTCCCACACCAGCCCTTCATAGGCGTCCCAGTCACTGCAGCACATAGGGTTGCTTCCTGGGTGGTTGGTCAGCATCAGCGGAGCTCTGATGTTGTCATGGGCTGCCTTCCAGGCGGTTGGCTCACTCCATGGTTGCCTCCACAAATACTGTTCTTCTGACCTCCATCCTCCATTTTGTGATCTGGGGGCAGCCATTCTCCCAGTAGGGCAATTCAGTGGCATACCTCCTCTCCACATGGAGGATCTCAGCAGGGAAGCCCCATAACCGAGGAGTTCCCTGGGGGCATCCCTATAGCCCTCTGGACTCATTACTTATCATCCAGGCAGTGCAGGTGGGCCCCTGGAAGGAGGCAGCTTCAGGAATGCCGTTCCAGAATGTAGATGCAGGATTCCTTGGGAGCTGGAGTGGAGCAAAGTGATTAAAAAGCTTGCCCTCACCCCTCAGAAATGCAACTTGACACACGTGTATACTTGTAAGAGGTCATGTCTTTTATTTAAGCACCCAAGGACTTATTTACATGAGATAACGTCCTGGTAAATCACTTAGTCTGGGTGCAGAGTAACAAAAGGTAACAAAATGAAGATAGGAAGGACATGTAACCTGATCACTCAGCGGAGGGTCTTCAATGCCGAATGCCACAATTGTCCTCTTAGACCTGTCCTTGCAAACAATAATCAGGCACATCCAACATGGATATAATCAGCACAACAAGCGGTCAGCCAAACAATGCCCAAAACACGCACACGGGGGGTATTCACTGGGGATGCGGGATACTGCCCAAGAAGGGGAACCATGGATGTTACAGGGGCCCAGGGGTGTCATGTCCATATTGTGCTGGAGGGATCACCCTGGGGAAGACGGGACTAGGCTCCTTTGGGGAAGAAGGTACCACAGCACTTTATTACAGGCTCCTCCCCGTCTCATGTAAGAGGTCAGGACAGAGCCCCCCCGTCTCATGTAAGAGGTCAGGACAGAGCCCCCCCGTCTCATGTAAGAGGTCAGGACAGAGCCCCCCCGTCTCATGTAAGAGGTCAGGACAGAGCCCCCAGTCACATAATATAGGTCAGGACAGAGTCCCCCCGTCACATAATAAAGGTCAAGACAGAGCCCCCCGTCACATAATAAAGGTCAGGACAGAGTCCCCCGTCACATAATAAAGGTCAGGACAGAGCCCCCCCGTCACATAATAAAGGTCAGGACAGAGCCCCCCGTCACATAATAAAGGTCAGGACAGAGCCCCCCCGTCACATAATAAAGGTCAGGACAGAGCCCCCCGTCACATAATAAAGGTCAGGACAGAGCCCCCCGTCACATAATAAAGGTCAGGACAGAGTCCCCCGTCACATAATAAAGGTCAGGACAGAGCCCCCCGTCACATAATAAAGGTCAGGACAGAGTCCCCCGTCACATAATAAAGGTCAGGACAGAGCCCCCCGCCACATAATAAAGGTCAGGACAGACCTTTAACCTCATGGATATCACTTCCGCCAAAAAATAACCACTAATGCGACTATATTTCGATGCAGAGAAAGCGTTTGATAAGATTAATTGGACTTATATGAAGGAAGCTTTGCTTAAGTATGGCCTTAGTGAAAACTTCTTAGAAAGCATTAAGACATTGCTCCTAGGGCCTATATTTCCAATCAGGGATTCAGGTCACAACTATTTCAGATAGATCGGGGAACAAGACCGGGATGTCCTTTATCACCTCTACTTTTTACTTTATGATTAAAAGCCCTGGCGATAGCCTTAAGGGAAGCTCCAGATCATATGGAATTAAGTTAGACGATAACGAATATAAACTAAGCCTAGTTGCGGATGATATTCTCCTCAGTTACTAACTCGTTAATTAGCTTACCTAGCCTAAAAAACGGAGCAATTTTGGCCATGTATCAGGTTTTAAGATTAACGCAAATAAAAGGGAAACTCTCAATGTCTCATTGCCCAAGCAATTGGAAAACTTGCTGACCTTAAACTATCCCTTTAAATGGTCCTCGCATCATATAAAGTACCCAGGTATTCATATCCCTAAATTTACTAAACAGATATATGATGCCAATTACCCCATTATATTCAGATCTTCACACCTGGTCTTCATTAAATATCTCGTGGTTTGGTAACATACACGCCATTAAAATGAACACCCTCCCTAAACTGCTATATCTTTTAGGACTATACATCATCGATAAATCTAAAAGACATAGCAACATTAAATAAGCAATATTTAAATTAATCTGGGGCAATAAGAAGCCTAGAATAAATAGTGTGACCATGACAGCATCAAAACAGAAAGGAGGTTTAGCAACTCCTGACCCTCTACGATACTATAAGACGGCAAGATTAGCCCACGTGGCAAAATGGTATATTAAGATAGCCCCCCCAGTTTGGGTGTAGAGAGAACGACAAGTCCGGTGGGACCATAATATTCTCCTGAATCACATACTGTGGCGAAGTATCCATCATTTAAAATCACTTCCGACGTGTCCGAGTCACTCCATCGTACTATGGAAGCAAACCAACAAGAGAACTCCTCTACTACCAAACGGCTCATGGCTAACGCCATTGTGGCTACCCCATGCAGACACATCAATCAATAAAAATACCCAACTAGCTTGGTGGATTAGACGTCAGATAACAATTGTTGCAGACGTGCTGTCCCAACTGGTCCCCAACGGATTTTAACTCAACGATTGCCACACAAAGAATGGCTTAACCTGATGATGATTGGCACAAGTGGCACAAACTGCAAAATAACAAAAACTAAACTCCCTTTTTGCAATGTTGCTTACACAACTCTCTATAATTACCTAACTGAACAGGCCATGGCCATCTGTCCAATAGTCCTCCTACAGTCGCTGAGCTCAGTATTAGCCAAGATGGAGAAACTATCGGATACAATTATTCCTAAAACCTGTAGAGGCATTACTAGGCGTACCACCCCAGGCCTATCTAAAAATGCCCAATTTGTATCAAATCAGATATTTCTGATAACTAGAAGCATAATTGCAAAATATTGGAAAAAAAACATTCCAGCCTTTGAGGAGGTTCTGCAGAGGATTCAGTTAATTCGCTCCATGAGTGTCCTATCTGCTGAGATAGATGCGAGATACGGGAGGTCGTCGTCCTGCTGGGGTCTGTGGACGCTGAGCGTCGGCCGTGAGGTTGGTGAATGTGGACCTTGGAAGCGGGGAATAACTTTCCTTCTTTTCCTTCTTTTCGGGTTGCAGTGAATGTGTTTATTATCAGCGGTAACGCGCCAGCTTACAATATGAAGACTTGTCCAAGTGGGTTGCAATCTACTTTTATTATAATAAAAATTTTTAAAAAAAATTGATAAAGAAATGCATGTAGGATTAAATTAACTGAAATATCCACACGCTAAGATATTCACTTTATCATCAGCAATAAATGGAGATAAGCATGCCCAGCTGAGAAACAGTAATAGCGACAGAGACATTACTCCAGGCTCTGCTAAATGTAATTATTTTCAGCTGGGCATGCTCTTCTTTTTCATTTCACAAGTGTAGGAGCAGCGGGTCCTAGCAGCGGGCCCCCCCCCCCCACACAACCAGAATATGAGCCCTGGAGCTGTGTCAGATGTCCACAGCCGGGGTGTTTTTAGGCCCAGGCCTAGGCAGCACATGTTCAGGGGGCGTTTCGTTTGCAGCGCCCTGGCACAGTGACTTGGTGTCTGGAAGTGCAACTCACATCCACGTTACAAACGCATTTGATTTTATATAAAGATTTCTCATGACTAGAGAATTTCAATGCACAGGAAGCTTCTGTCTGCACCATTGGAATGTGGCAGTTACGACTGCCAGAGCTCTCTGCAATATTAAGGGAAGTTCATTAGTTTACATGAAATCCTCTCCAGAGAAAGTAACATACATCAATGGACTATAAATCAAAATAGATCCCTGTAATAAATAATTATTGTATATAAATTTACTTTCTGAGAATATTTTGTCTTGATCAGGTAAGAGCTTCTAGAAGACAACGTCCAGCTGTGGCCCTTTAAGCAGGTCGGGGGTCTCAGGAAGCCCCCAATGCAGTGTCCATACATGATATATGATTAGCTCACACAGAGCCGCCATATAATGTCCTGATGTGTGTGAGAGTGACCTCACGTATAGGGTCACTGACCGGGGGCCACCCAGGGGGATACCTCTCCATTAACTCTCTATGTTTGTACGAGGGGTCACTGACCCCAGGGATGTTCCTTTATGCTGAAGGGGTCATGAGTGGATTTCATAGAAAGCAACAACAACATGGAGATGAGGTCATCGGGTCATCAGGTCACCCATCGAGAAAATCTTTTTCCTCCCCATGTGCAGAACATGTTTTGGTTGTACCCGGGTCTGTCAGAACTTGAAGTATTCATAGAGATTTATTGTGTCTCAAGAACCCATACAAGAAAACTGTAATGTCGGAGTTAGATAGCAGAAGGATTATAGCAGATGCCTGGACTAAGGGAGGATGGTCCTGAAAAAAAAGCCATTTTGGGGAGAGCTTACCCATGAACATTACAGTATGTTAGAAATGGGTTTAACAAATAAACTAAGATACTGGAATTGCAGTAAATATCTGCAAAGGGTTAATGTAAATAGAACATATTCAGATTGGTCTAATGAGGTAATTGTGATTCCTCAGGGGTTAGTATTCGGTAAGTGGGGTTCCTCATGATCAGTATTAGGTAAGTGGGGTTCCTCAGGGGTCAGTATTAGGTAAGTGGGGTTCCTCAGGGGTCAGTATTAGGTAAGTTGGGTTCCTCATGGTCAGTATTTGGTAAGTGGGGTTCCTCATGGTCAGTATTTGGTAAGTGGGGTTCCTCAGGGGTCAGTATTGGGTAAGTGGGGTTCCTCATGGTATGTATTGGGTAAGTGGTGTTTCTCATGGTCAGTATTTGGTAAGTGGGGTTCCTCATGGTCAGTATTTGGTAAGTGGGGTTCCTCATGGTCAGTATTGGGTAAGTGGGGTTCCTCATGGTGAGTATTGGGTAAGTGGGGTTCCTCAGGGGTCAGTATTTGGTAAGTGGAGTTCCTCATGGTATGTATTGGGTAAGTGGCGTTTCTCATGGTCAGTATTTGGTAAGTGGGGTTCCTCGTGGTCAGTATAAGGTAAGTGGGGTTCCTCATGGTATGTATTGGGTAAGTGGCGTTTCTCATGGTCAGTATTGGGTAAGTGGGGTTCCTCATGGTATGTATTGGGTAAGTGGCATTTCTCATGGTCAGTATTGGGTAAGTGGGGTGCCTCAGGGGTCAGTGTAGGGTCTTCTCCTTTTAAACATATTTATTTATGACTACTGAAAAGACCATGAGATATTATGCATTGTACAGTGCCCATCCAAGCTGTGGGCTCAAGCCCAGAGGCAGAGCTTCCAACTGGTGCAAGTCACAGAGGCCCCTAGACTCTGAGGGGCCCCTGCGGACCTCCCGTGGGTCCTCTGTGGGCCCTGTGCCCCTCCAGTGGCCCTGCTGGTCCTCGTTGGCCCATGTGGGTCTTCTGTAGCCCCCACAGATCCCCTGTGGCCCCTGCAGATCCTTTGTTGCCCAGCGTGTCCCCTGTGGCCATGAGGATCCCTGTGGTCACACATCCCCTTATTACCCCTACAAACCTCCTGTGGGTCCCCTGTGGCTCCTGCAGACCCTTATGGGCCACTGTGATACCCCTCAGCCTCCTATAGCCCCTCGCGGACCTCTGTGGTGTCCCTCAGACCCTTGTGTTCCACCTCAGCCTCCTGTGGTCCCTCACAGACACCTGCAGCCTCCTTCAGCCCCCTTTTACCCCCTCGGACCTTGCGGGCCCTTGTGGCCACTTGTTGACATCTGCGGCCTCCCTCTGCCTTTTGGGGTCCCGGTACTTGCGGGCTCATATGCCCCCACGGAACTCTGGACCCCTTCAGACTTCTGCGGCCCCTCCTCGCCCCAAGAAGTGGAGTGTAGCATCGTGCAGGTAAGACAGTATTTATATAGGTGTGTGTGTGATATATATATATATATATATCCATATCTACACACATACATACGTAAATGACTTGAGAAAGAGAGGTTCGCTCTCGAAAGCTTGTCATATATTTATGAATACAGAAACAAAATAGCATTCACAATGGCTGCTGCTGACAACAAATCCTTCCCTTGACTATTGATGTGGCTTAGATTGCTGATTTATAGAAAAGCATAATTAACTGTTTCAGAGCTTACATTTAGCCGACTACGAAGGTTACTATAAAAGTGATGAATGCTATAAATATATATATATATATATATATATATATATATATATATATATATTGTAATAGAGTCCTTGATGGAGTATACGTGGGAGAGAGACCGAGCAGAGCCCTGTGTCCACTAGGGGATGACAAGGCTAATCAAGCAGGCCCAGCTGGGTTCCACCTTTATAGGTCTGATTAGCCCCCAGCAGAGGGAGAGAGCTCAGTCTGAGCTGGACAGAGGACGCCAGAGCCTGCTGTGGAAATCCCCGGCTACAAGGGATACTTGATATCCAGTAAGACTTTTGTTTCATTTGGACTTCATCTTGGACAGTGAGGGAACTGCAGCCAAGAGTTAGTCAGTGCTTCTATTTGAAGCTAGGATTTTGTTTTGCACCATTTATGCTATTTTGCTGTACTGAAATAACAACTACAGCTGATATTTTAAAAAGGGCTCCTGAGTACTCCATTGTGGTGCTGGATACAAGGGCACGAACCCCGAGTGTGACAGCAGCGATATCACAATATATATATATATATATATATATATATATATATATATATATATATAGTACACACACATGCACACACTAAATAATGTATGGATATTTGTATTTCTCCACAACAGAGGTAATGTTGAGGGAGGGTTTTCTTTTTGCAACGGGGCCCCTCCATGTATTAGCTCTGCCACTGCTCGAGCCTATAATAAAGATAATACCCCTTGCCTCCAAGCATGTTACCAGGTCTGATTCCCCCTCCTATCCCCACAGAGTGGGTCTACTTTAGGCAACATGTCCCTACTATCACACACCCTTACCCTGCCTTCCTATTGCCTGACCTTTGTCGCTCCACCAATAGAAGTCATTGCCCAAAGAGTAGCCCTCTTGACTCCCAGGTGTTGTTGGGGACTCTGCCATTGGTCAATCCTACAGCCCAGGCCCAGAGTTTCCATTTGACTATTGTTTTATCACCTATAAATGTTAGATCTATAAATAAAAGGTGATGCACTCATGGAGAATATACGCCTTGTGACGAAGATGGCCGTATAAAACTGTGGCGTTCTTGAAAGAATCAATAGAACATATAGTATAGTGCAGAAATCAAGTTTATTAAAGTGCCAACAAAAAAAAAATTACTGAAGTAGTAACTTTGAAAAAGAGAAAATAAAAATCTACATAAAACTGTCTAACTGACATCTGGGAACACCCTGACCAGACCCAAGGAGCTTATCTGTTATGGGCGAAAACAAGACTTTACATCAGTCACAGCACCATTTTCTGGTGTGCACACAACTCCTTATGAACTCTGCATGTAGTAGTCTACTGTAATGTCACCACCTTGTGGCAAGGACACCGGCCCTCCCTGCTCTCCGAGTGTCCTCCTCCCAGGGACCCTTTAAAGAGTACACAGACACTCAAATAAGTAAAGTCACTCTTAAATATATCACAGTCTTTTCCCTGGGGGTAACATAAAAGTAACAGTCTTCTGACCTTAAAGGTAAGCGGAGTGTCTGTAGCACAGCTCTCTCATGTCTGGTAACACAGCAGTATCCAACAGGTACTCAAGGATCTCCTCGCTGACCCAGCAGCAGCTTTCCTTGGACCATGGTCCTCCTCACTTACAACACTCACTGTGTTCCCTCAGACCCTCTCTCTCAGGTTCTCTTGTATCTACAGGGCCGGTCACTTGCAGCAACCCAAACAGCGGAGAGCTCTCTGCTAGCTGTAACTTCCAGGCTCCTTGCAGCCTGTGTGCGCCACTAGGCCTCAAAGCCTCTGGCCACAGACTCCATACACTGCGTGTGTGTGCGTGTGTGTGCTTGTGTGTGTCACATGCAGTTTAATTAGTGCAGCTCTAGGGAGTTAACTACATGTTACCTGGAGAGGATTTCCTCAATACTTTGTGACTTGCACCATCCACTGGGGGGCACTACACCACAGCCTGTAGAACTACATTTATTATCGTTCTTCCACAAACTCCTCAGATCCGGAACAAGTACCTAACCAGCGCAATCCTCTTGTTGGCTGGTCCAGTTGGTTCTGTTCCACGGCAGGAACACAATTTATTTTACAAGAACATATTATTATTATTATCATCCACTATGTATAAAGCGCCGACATATTCCATAGCACGAAGTACAGTGGATTCAGTGAGTATACAGGACAAAAGTGACAAATATTACACATATAAGGTGTAATGGACCCTGGTCTCATCAGAGCTTACAATCTAACTGGATTTATGGTGTTAGAGAGAGGGAGGAGAAGGTTCCCACTGGAAGGAGCACCAAGTGATAAAGCAGCCTCTGGGGCACAGCTAGATGTTGTGAGCCAGGTGTCAGTGACAGTAAGTAGGTAAAGGAAATGATGAGATCACGCACAGAAGGAAGGTCATTATATAGAGTGACAGTTCCAGAGCGGACATGAAAAGGGAATGCAGGCGAAGCAAGGCAGGGTGTGGAGATCAGGATCCAGGCATTATGTGTGAGATAGTCCGGAGCGAGAGTGGGGGGCCGGGGAGATATCCCCTACAAATAAGAGAAGAATGAGGGACAATGCGTGAGGTACGAGTAGGATTTGTGGGAGCGCTTCTTTATTGGGCTGAGGGGGAGATCGTGTTTTGAGGAAAGATGGGAGTTCATGTGAGCAGAAATAGGGAAGAGAGATGGATTATATGTGAGATGTTATGGGGAGGGGTTGTGATATATAGTAATGTAGAGGGGGCAGAGAAGATCACAAGTAACAAGGGTAACAAACTGAAGTAAAGGTGCTCACTTGTTCTGCTGCAGGTTCTTTGGTTTATCTCAGTGTAATAACACCCCCCCCCCCCCCACCCACCCCGATGGCACTACAATGGGGGGAACTTATTGCATTAGAGCTACTGAATATGTTGGCACGTTCCAAACGATAATAATAATAATTGGAAATAGCCCAGACTACTAGGTGGCGTAAGGCTAAAGAAGATGTCTAGATCAGAACAAACCGCCCAGGCTGGAAGGAGACGGACAATGGTGGGGTTCAGGGGGCAGTTTAGTGACATCCCGTGAGATTTAATCTGAAGACAATAATAGAGCGTCAGATCACTTGCTATAGATAGGTTTGTCCAGATGCCCGACAATGCTTTATAGTCAATCAGAAGAACGAAGGTCCATGATCTTTACCAGCTGGTACTTTTCTATTTTATTCTCCACATTATAGTTCATACAACTGAGAAGGAACCTAGGTTGTTGGCTCCATCGATATCACAGTGGTCCGTTCTTCATCAAGAAAAACGATGACAAAGAAGGGTCTTTTATGGCGTTAGTAGAGATTTCTGGGCTAGGCGTTATCATTCACGGTCGATGGGAGGCCCCAATGAGGTGGTTTTAGGCCCAATGAGGTGGTTTTAGGCCCAATGTGGAGCGTTTTAGGCCCCAATGAGGTGGTTTTAGGCCCAATGAGGTGGTTTTAGGCCCAATGAGGTGGTTTTAGGCCCCAATGTGGAGCGTTTTAGGCCCCAATGAGGTGGTTTTAGGCCCAAACATGTACCTTATACTCACAAGACCATACTCTATGATGGAGGACAATAAGTACAGGAGATAATACAAATGTAAACATGATCTAAGAAAGAACAATGTTGAGATTTGGAATGATTCCAGGACAAGCGATATCAGGAGCGGACGGCAGAGGCCAAACATTAAATAATAAAGATTCAATATCTGGAATATATTATCACCAAATTCCTCAGAACTCTTGTATTGGACCATAAAGTAGGCGGAGCGCCAGAGAATTGCGCATTTGACTTGTGGTGTTGGCGAAAACTGTTTAGCGTTCCTTGGACTGTAAAAAAAAAATGAGTCAGAACTACAGGAAATGAAGCCAAACCGTTCACTGTTAGGTTTGATCATGAGGCTGAAGCCCAACTATTTGGGCCATATCATGAGAAGACAGGATTCTCCAGAAAAGACTCTGATACTAGGAAAGATTAAATGCAAAGAGGCGGAGAAGGATAGATGAGATAATTGAAGCAATAAAGATTTGCTTGAGGGAGTTTAAAGGGGCAGCGGCCAATGTGCCTGGCGTTCTGAGATCCATAGGGTCAAGGTGAGTCGGACACCGCTGAGCGACTAAACCAAAATAACAACAATCTGACAATGGAAGGACCAGGCCGTGTGTCAGCCCAGAGTGACAAGTTATGGAGGATTCTGGGAGGTCCGTGGAGAGAGTGAACGTTATGTTAGTTTGTTGGTATTTATATTGGACGCATGCCGCCATAGTGTTTTCCTATGTCCGGGGCTGTGGCCATTGTTGGGGGATCCCCCAGATCCCACACACCTGATGGGGGTGTGTGGGATCTGTCCTGGTGGGGGGTATGTGGGTGCTGTTACAACCAATCACAAGGATGTGTTTCAGTAGAGGGGCATAAAGACCACTTAGTGCTGCTCACATAAGGAACATCCAAAACTATCTACAAGAAAAACCAATTGGAAGATGTCTTCAGAATCTCCTCTCATGGACACACCCACCACCTGAAGACCTTTAATGTCACAACTAATAAGAACCGTCTCACCCCAACCACAAACCGCGAGGGACACGTCCGTACAGTCACAGGAAATCCTCCAGGGGATACACGCCCCGCGAGCAGATCTTGCATCAGTTCTTCCTCCACTCTGATATTAAGCTTGGCCTTCCGTTTAATTTCACCATGGTATAAGTACTGTATATACCGCAGTCATACTCAGTGTAACTATATACCGCAGTCATACTCAGTGTAACTATATACCACAGTCATACTCAGTATAACTATATACCGCGGTCAAACTCAGTATAACTATATACCGCGGTCATACTCAGTGTAACTATATACCGCAGTCATACTCAGTGTAATTATATACCGCAGTCATACTCAGTGTTATTATATACCGCAGTCATACTCAGTGTAACTATATACCGCAGTCACACTCAGTGTAACTATATACTGCAGTCATACTCAGTATAATTATATACCGCAGTCATACTCAGTGTTATTATATACCGCAGTCATACTCAGTATAACTATATACCGCGGTCATACTCAGTATAACTATATACCGCAGTCATACTCAGTATAACTATATACCGCAGTCACGCTCAGTGTAACTATATACTGCAGTCATACTCAGTATAACTATATACCGCGGTCATACTCAGTATAACTATATAGCACAGTCATACTCAGTATAATTATATACTGCAGTCATACTCAGTGTAACTATATACAGCAGTCATCACATATATAGTTGTGGATATGCAGGCTGTCCGTAACACTTATGATGTTGGTCACGCTGTTGTGGCCCTATGCAGGCCTCGCGTTGAGCGCCACAAGCGCTCATCGCCAGCGGAGCCGGCTTCTCTCATCCCCCTCTGCCTCTCTCTCATCTCCACCTTTGAGGGACTTAGGCCTCTCTCATTCCCCTCTGGCTATCTCATCACCCCCTCTGCCTCCCCAGCGCCTCAGCTTACCTGGAAACCCTGCCAGTAGCTTGGCCATACCTGGTTCCATACCCTGCCAATAGCTTGGCCATACCTGGTTCCATACCCTGCCAGTAGCTTGGCCATACCTGGTTCCATACCCTGCCAATAGCTTGGCCATACCTGGTTCCATACCCTGCCAGTAGCTTGGCCATACCTGGTTCCATACCCTGCCAATAGCTTGGCCATACCTGGTTCCATACCCTGCCTGTAGCTTGGCCATACCTAGTTCCATACCCTGCCTGTAGCTTGGCCATACCTGATTCCATACCCTGCCAATAGCTTGGCCATACCTGGTTCCATACCCTGCCAGTAGCTTGGCCATACCTGGTTCCATACCCTGCCAGTAGCTTGGACATACCTGGTTCCATACCCTGCCAGTAGCTTGCAGCCCTTACTCACCACCGTCTCCTCCTCTGCGGGAGAGGAGGGGGAACGGAGACACAAGGGTGGGAGAGGACAGGGAACGGAGGCACAAGGGTGGGAAAGGAGGGGGAACAGAGAAATGGGAGAAAGAGGAGGGGCAAAGGAGACACGAAGGGGAGAAAGGGAGAGCGGGAAAGGAGACACAAGAGTGGGAGAGGAGGGGGAAAGGAGACACAAGAGTGGGAGAGGACAGGGAACATAGACACAAGGGTGGGAGAGGAGGGGGAACGGAGATACAAGGGTGGGAGAGGACAGGGAACGGAGGCACAAGGGTAGGAACGGAGTGGGGGCACAGAGAAAAGGGAGGAAGAGGAGGGGGAAAGGAGACATGAAGGGAAGAAAGGGAGAGGGGGAAAGGAGACACAAGAGTGGGAGAGGGAAAGGAGACACAAGAGTGGGAGAGGAGGGAGAACGGAGACACAAGGGTGGGAGAGAGGGGGAACGGATACACAAGGGTGGGAGAGGACAGGGAACGGAGGCACAAGGGTGGGAAAGAAGGGGGAACAGAGAAAGGGAGGAAGAGGAGGGGGAAAGGAGACATGAAGGGGAGAAAGGGAGAGGGGGAAAGGAGACACAAAAGTGGGAGAGGAGGGGGAAAGGAGACACAAGGGTGGGAGAGGAGGACGAATGGAGACACAAGGGAAGGAGAGGAGGGGATACGAGGGAGGGAGAGGAGGGGGAACGTATACGAGGGAGGGAGAGGAGGGGGAACGCAGACACAAGGGTTGGAGAGGAGGGGGAACAGATACACAAGGGTGGGATATGAGAGGGAATGGAGCCACAAGGGTGGGAGAGGAGGGGGAACGGAGACACAAGGGTGGGAGAGGAGGGGCAATGGATACACAAGGGTGAGAGAGGAGGGTGAACGGAGACACAAGGGTGGGAGAGGAGAGGGAACTGAGACAAGGGAGGGAGAGGGAATGGATCCACAAGGGAGGGAGAGGAGGGGGAACGGAAACACAAGGGTGGGAAAGGAGGGGGAACAGAGAAAAGGGAGGAAGAGGAGGGGGGAAAGGAGACTCGAAGGGGAGAAAGGGAGAGGGGGAAAGGAGACACAAGAGTTGGAGAGGAAGTGGAACGGAGACACAAGGGTGGGAGAGGAGGGTGAACGGAGACACAAGGGAAGGAGAGGAGGGGAAACGAGGGGGAGAGGAGAGGAAGGGAGGGAGAGGAGGGGGAACGGAGACACAAGGGTGGGAAAGGAGGGGGAACGGAGAAAAGGGAGGAAGTGGAGGGGGAAAGGGGACTCGAAGGGGAGAAAGGGAGAGGGGGAAAGGAGACACAAGAGTGGGAGAGGAGAGGGAACGGAGACACAAGAGTGGGAGAGGAGGGAGAACGGAGACACAAGGGTGGGAGAGAGGGGGAACGGATACACAAGGGAGGAAGTGGAGGGGGAAAGGGGACTCGAAGGGGAGAAAGGGAGAGGGGGAAAGGAGACACAAGAGTGGGAGAGGAGAGGGAAAGGAGACACAAGAGTGGGAGAGGAGGGAGAACGGAGACACAAGGGTGGGAGAGAGGGGGAACGGATACACAAGGGTGGGAGAGGAGGGGGAATGGAGACACAAGGGTGGGAGAGGAGGGGGAATGGAGACACAAGGGTTGAAGAGGAGGGGGAACAGAGACACAAGGGTGGGAGAGGAGAGGGAACGGAGACACAAGGGTGGGAGAGGAAGGAGAACGGAGACACAAGGGTGGGAGAGGAGGGGGAATGGAGACACAAGGGTCGAAGAGGAGGGGGAACAGAGACACAAGGGTGGGATAGGAGAGGGAACTGAGACAAGGGAGGAGACACGAAGGGGAGAAAGGGAGAGCGGGAAAGGAGACACAAGAGTGGGAGAGGAGGGGGAAAGGAGACACAAGAGTGGGAGAGGACAGGGAACATAGACACAAGGGTGGGAGAGGAGGGGGAACGGAGATACAAGGGTGGGAGAGGACAGGGAACGGAGGCACAAGGGTAGGAACGGAGTGGGGGCACAGAGAAAAGGGAGGAAGAGGAGGGGGAAAGGAGACATAAAGGGAAGAAAGGGAGAGGGGGAAAGGAGACACAAGAGTGGGAGAGGGAAAGGAGACACAAGAGTGGGAGAGGAGGGAGAACGGAGACACAAGGGTGGGAGAGAGGGGGAACGGATACACAAGGGTGGGAGAGGACAGGGAACGGAGGCACAAGGGTGGGAAAGAAGGGGGAACAGAGAAAGGGAGGAAGAGGAGGGGGAAAGGAGACATGAAGGGGAGAAAGGGAGAGGGGGAAAGGAGACACAAAAGTGGGAGAGGAGGGGGAAAGGAGACACAAGGGTGGGAGAGGAGGACGAATGGAGACACAAGGGAAGGAGAGGAGGGGATACGAGGGAGGGAGAGGAGGGGGAACGTATACGAGGGAGGGAGAGGAGGGGGAACGCAGACACAAGGGTTGGAGAGGAGGGGGAACAGATACACAAGGGTGGGATATGAGAGGGAATGGAGCCACAAGGGTGGGAGAGGAGGGGGAACGGAGACACAAGGGTGGGAGAGGAGGGGCAATGGATACACAAGGGTGAGAGAGGAGGGTGAACGGAGACACAAGGGTGGGAGAGGAGAGGGAACTGAGACAAGGGAGGGAGAGGGAATGGATCCACAAGGGAGGGAGAGGAGGGGGAACGGAAACACAAGGGTGGGAAAGGAGGGGGAACGGAGAAAAGGGAGGAAGAGGAGGGGGGAAAGGAGACTCGAAGGGGAGAAAGGGAGAGGGGGAAAGGAGACACAAGAGTGGGAGAGGAAGTGGAACGGAGACACAAGGGTGGGAGAGGAGGGTGAACGGAGACACAAGGGAAGGAGAGGAGGGGAAACGAGGGGGAGAGGAGAGGAAGGGAGGGAGAGGAGGGGGAACGGAGACACAAGGGTGGGAAAGGAGGGGGAACGGAGAAAAGGGAGGAAGTGGAGGGGGAAAGGGGACTCGAAGGGGAGAAAGGGAGAGGGGGAAAGGAGACACAAGAGTGGGAGAGGAGAGGGAACGGAGACACAAGAGTGGGAGAGGAGGGAGAACGGAGACACAAGGGTGGGAGAGAGGGGGAACGGATACACAAGGGAGGAAGTGGAGGGGGAAAGGGGACTCGAAGGGGAGAAAGGGAGAGGGGAAAAGGAGACACAAGAGTGGGAGAGGAGAGGGAAAGGAGACACAAGAGTGGGAGAGGAGGGAGAACGGAGACACAAGGGTGGGAGAGAGGGGGAACGGATACACAAGGGTGGGAGAGGAGGGGGAATGGAGACACAAGGGTGGGAGAGGAGGGGGAATGGAGACACAAGGGTTGAAGAGGAGGGGGAACAGAGACACAAGGGTGGGAGAGGAGAGGGAACGGAGACACAAGGGTGGGAGAGGAAGGAGAACGGAGACACAAGGGTGGGAGAGGAGGGGGAATGGAGACACAAGGGTCGAAGAGGAGGGGGAACAGAGACACAAGGGTGGGATAGGAGAGGGAACTGAGACAAGGGAGGGAGAGGGAACGGATCCATAAGGGAGGGAGAGGAGAGGGAACGGAGAAACAAGGGTGGGAGAGGAAGAAGAACGGAGACACAAGGGTGGGAGAGGAGGGGCAATGGATACACAAGGGGGAGAGAGGAGAGTGAACGGAGACACAAGGGTGGGAGAGGGAACAAAGACAAGGGAGGGAGAGGTAACGGATCCACAAGGGAGGGAGAGGAGGGGGAACGGAGACACAAGGGTGGGAAAGGAGGGGGAACAGAGAAATGGGAGGAAGAGGAGGGGGAAAGGAGACTCGAAGGGGAGAATGGGAGAGGGGGAAAGGAGACACAAGGGTGGGAGAGGAAGGGGAACGGAGACACAAGGGTGGGAGAGGAGAGGGAACAGAGACAAGGGAAGGAGAGGGAATGGATCCACAAGGGTGGGAGAGGAGGGGGAACGGAGACACAAGAGTGGAGAGGAGGGGGAACGGAGACACAAGGGTGGGAGAGGAGGGGCAATGGATACACAAGGGGGAGAGAGGAGAGTGAACGGAGACACAAGGGTGGGAGAGGGAACAGAGACAAGGGAGGGAGAGGTAACGGATCCACAAGGGAGGGAGAGGAGGGGGAACGGAGACACAAGGGTGGGAAAGGAGGGGGAACGGAGAAATGGGAGGAAGAGGAGGGGGAAAGGAGACTCGAAGGGGAGAAAGGGAGAGGGGGAAAGGAGACACAAGAGTGGGAGAGGAAGGGGAACAGAGACACAAGGGTGGGAGAGGAGAGGGAACAGAGACAAGGGAAGGAAAGGGAATAGATCCACAAGGGTGGGAGAAGAGGGGGAATGGAGACACAAGATTGGAGAGGAGGGGGAACAGAGACACAAGGGTGGGAGAGGAGGGGGAAACGGAGACACAAGGGTGGGAGAGGAAAGGGAACGGAGACACAAGGGTGGGAGAGGAGGGGGAAATGGAGACACAAGGGTGGGAGAGGAGGGGGAAACGGAGACACAAGGGTGGGAGAGGAGGGGGAAACGGAGACACAAGGGTGGGAGAGGAGGGGGAAACGGAGACGCAAGGGTGGGAGAGGAGGGGGAATGGAGACTCGAAGGGGAGAAAGGGAGAGGGGGAAAGGAGACACAAGAGTGGGAGAGGAAGGGGAACGGAGACACAAGGGTGGGAGAGGAGAGGGAACAGATACAAGGGAAGGAGACGGAATGAATCCACAAGGGTGGGAGAGGAGGGGGAAAGGAGACACAAGAGTGGAGAAGAGGGGGAACGGAGACACAAGGGTGGGAGAGGAAAGGGAACGGAGACACAAGGGTGGGAGAGGAGGGGGAAACGGAGACACAAGGGTGGGAGAGGAGGGGGAAACGGAGACGCAAGGGTGGGAGAGGAGGGGGAATGGAGACTCGAAGGGGAGAAAGGGAGAGGGGGAAAGGAGACACAAGAGTGGGAGAGGAAGGGGAACGGAGACACAAGGGTGGGAGAGGAGAGGGAACAGATACAAGGGAAGGAGACGGAATGAATCCACAAGGGTGGGAGAGGAGGGGGAAAGGAGACACAAGAGTGGAGAGGAGGGGGAACGGAGACACAAGGGTGGGAGAGAGGGGGAATCGGAGACACAAGGGTGGGAGAGGAGAGGGAACGGAGACACAAGGGTGGGAGAGGAGAGGGAACAGAGACAAGGGAAGGTGAGGGAATGGATCCACAAGGGTGGGAGAGGAGGGGGAACGGAGACACAAGAGTGGAGAAGAGGGGGAACGGAGACACAAGGGTGGAGAAGAGGGGGAACGGAGACACAAGAGTGGAGAAGAGGGGGAACGGAGACACAAGGGTGGGAGAGGAGGGGGAAATGGAGACACAAGGGTGGGAGAGGAGAGGGAACGGAGACACAAGGGTGGGAGAGGAGGGGGAAATGGAGATACAAGGGAGGGAGAGGAGGGGGAACGAAGAGACAAGGGTGGGAGAGGAGGGTGAACGGAAACAAGGGAGGGAGAGGAGGGGGAACGGAGTCACAAGGGAGGGAGAGGAGGTGGAACGCAGACGAAGGAGGGAGAGGAGGGGAAACGGAGACACAAGGGAGGGAGAACAGAGACACAGGGAAAGAGAGATGTAGAAAAGGAGACAAGGGGAGAAAGGGAGAGAAGGAAAGGAGACACAGGGGAGGGAGATGTGGAGAAAGGTGACACAGGGGAGGGAGGGGGGGGAAAGGTGACACAGGGGAGGGAGAGGGGGGAAAGGAGAAACAGGAGAGGGACACATAGTGGCAAACAGCATTGCCAGTCTTAAAATATAATTCCCGTCATTTTCCTAGAACTCAGTATAACTATATACCGCAGTCACGCTCAGTATAACTATATACCGCAGTCACGCTCAGTATAACTATATACAGCAGTCACGCTCAGTATAACTATATACCGCAGTCACGCTCAGTATAACTATATACCGCAGTCACACTATGTATAACTATATACCGCAATATAACTATATACCGCGGTCATACTCAGTATAACTATATACCGCAGTCATACTCAGTATAACTATATACCGCAGTCATACTCAGTATAACTATATACCGCAGTAATACTCAGTATAACTATATACCGCAGTCATACTCAGTATAACTATATACCGCAGTCATACTCAGTCTAACTATATACCGCAGTAATACTCAGTATAACTATATACCGCAGTCATACTCAGTATAACTATATACCGCAGTCAGTCATACTCAGTATAACTATATAGCACAGTCATACTCAGTATAACTATATACCGCAGTCACACTACGTATAACTATATACCGCAGTCATACTCAGTATAACTATATAGCTCAGCCCGGCTCCCCCTTCTTTCCCCCTCGTCCCTCCTTTGTCCTTCACTCCGTGTCCGTGTGTCCGCCCCACTCTCCTGGGCTCTGGTTGGAGCAGAGACTGGTAATCACAACTAGTGCTGCGACAAAGTGGGAGAGACTGCAGGAGAGAGAGAGAGAGGCAGACAGGTGGAAAGAAACAGAGAGAGAGAGAGAGGCAGAGACAGGAGAATATAGAGAGAGAGACAGAGACCGCAGGTGAGAGAGAGTCAGAGACAGGAGAATACATATAGAGAGAGACAAAGAGAGAGAGACAGAGACCGTAGAGTAGAGAAAGAGAGAGAGGCAGAGACAGGAGAATATAGAGAGAGATAGGTGGAAAGAGACAGGGAGAGAGACCGCAGAGTAGAGAGAGAGAGCGAGGCAGAGACAGGAGAAAATAGAGAGAGATAGGTGGAAAGAGACAGGGAGAGAGACCGTAGAGTAGAGAGAGAGAGCGAGGCAGAGACAGGAGAATATAGAGAGAGAGACAAAGACCGCAGGTGAGAGAGAGTCAGAGACAGGAGAATACATATAGAGAGAGACAGAGAGAGAGAGAGACAGAGACCGTAGAGTAGAGAAAGAGAGAGAGGCAGAGACAGGAGAATATAGAGAGAGAGACAGAGACCGCAGGTGAGAGAGAGTCAGAGACAGGAGAATACATATAGAGAGAGACAGAGAGAGAGAGAGACAGAGACCGTAGAGTAGAGAAAGAGAGAGAGGCAGAGACAGGAGAATATAGAGAGAGATAGGTGGAAAGAGACAGGGAGAGAGACCGCAGAGTAGAGAGAGAGAGCGAGGCAGAGACAGGAGAAAATAGAGAGAGATAGGTGGAAAGAGACAGAGACAGAGACCGCAGAGTAAAGAGAGAGAGAGAGGCAGATATAGGAAAATATAGAGAGAGACAGAGATTGCAGAATATATATAGAGAGAGACAGACAGGTGGAGAGAGGCAGATTGCCATAGTCAGAGACCGCAGAATAGAGAGAGACTGCCAGGAGCACAGAGCAGCAGAGACAGAAACTCTCCGGACATCCTGCCATCGTCTTATACTGAAGGTGTCAGAGCCGCAGAGACAGACGGAGGAAGAGACAGACGGACATCCTGCTGGGTACTGAGAGAGCGGCAGAGACAGACGGAGGAAGAAACAGACACTCCAGCATCAAGGTGAGACAGAAGAGACATGTGACGTGTGTGTGAGAGAACCAGAGAGAGTCATGAGAGGATGTGAGAGAGAGGCAGAGAAAGGAGCAGTCACAAAGAGACAGACAGAGACCACAGAACAGACAGAGAGAGACGGGAAGAAGAGACAGAGACTGCAGAACAGACAGAGAGAGAGGGGAAGAAGAGACAGAGACTGCAGAACAGACAGAGAGAGAGGGGAAGAAGAGACAGAGACTGCAGAACAGAATAGACTTGTTGGCTTGTAGGTTGGTACTTCTTTCCTCCATGAACGTCTTATCTCTTCCAATAGAGTGTGGGTATTAGGGTAATGGGGAATGTTACAACACTATCAATACATAGTGGTGCCTGAATATAAATAATTTGCACGGGTTCAGTATATCCCCTTTAGTGTAATAAGTGTATTTAATCAGAATACTATATAAAACATGGTCAATGTTATAAATATTAAATTTATTCAATGTTTGTAAAACAATTTATATATAATAATATATGTTCAATAGCAAAAAATAAGAATAAAAATTGCAAATTATGACTCTAATGTTATTCAAAAATAAATAAATAGATAGTAAAAATACTGACGAGACGCGTTTCGTCACTTTTATCCTGTGGCTTTTTCAATGATCAAAACTACCTGTGTACAAAACATACATATATTGTATATTCATTCTATTTACACACAGTTCTAAAATTCACCATAGTATTATATAGAGTGGTCATCAGAATACATAGTATGCAATACAAACTTTGTTATATATGTGATCACCTGTCATTGCGTCCTTCAATATGTGGAACGCTTGAAAGAAAGATTTCGTGAACAAATCTACCACGTGTCCAAGGGAACTCTCACCAATGGCTTCTCAGACCATATGACAAAAGAACACAATAAACAAATGGAAGGAGTAACGTAGAAGCAGTAGAACACGTTAAAACAGGAGGAAGAGGAGGAAACAGACTATAGGCACTCAGACGAAAAGAAACCAAATGGATCCGCGCTTTAGGAACCATACGGATTAAACCAGGATGTAGACTTTGCAGATTTTTACTCACCTGACAGCGCCATAGCCCCGAACTATTTCTTGCACTGTACCGCTAATCTTTTGTTTTACTTTTTTATTTATACTTTTGTCCTTTCACTGATCATCTGATGTTTATCGCCATATATGTATGTACAATGAGCTCGTATCTATAGATAGGTTATTCATATATCTGTAGGTAAAGATATATCTGGCGCCATGGACCGCCATTTATTGAAGAACCAGACACGTAGATGTGGGCGCATCATTTCCAATTCACACACCACATCATTACAGTAATCCTCAGCGCACATGCTATACTTTACAAGCCTCGCAAAGGAGGGACGGCTCTATTTTATTTTTATATTTCATATTGTGGCAGATTCACTGTCACGCTCAGGATCCGTGCCTTGTTTTTCCAGCACCACAATGGAGTACTCTGGAGCCTTTTGCGTGGTTTAACAGATCTTGCGGTTAATTTGTCAGCATAACAGAAAATAATACAGAAATAAACCCTAGCTTCTCCTTGAAGCCCTGCATAACTAAACTGTAGTTCCCTCACTGTCTTACATATAAGTGTAAACATACAGTCCAAACATAGGAATCAGTGGTGTATTTCTCTCTCACCTCTCTCTCAGGCTCTGTATCTCCAGCCTCTCTTTCCTAAGCAGATCCCTCCTTCGGTCATCACCTTCAGTGACTTTCTGTTCCTCTTATCTGCAGGCTCTCTCTTCAAAGCTTCTGGCTTTGGTCCATTAGCTTTCAGTGCGGCCGCTGACAGCAGCCCTGCACACTTCCACAACACTCCAGCTCTGTCAAACAACTCTCCACCTGGAGGCAGCAGCAGGTCTTGATTGCAGTCACACCCAAGCATTTTAAGGATCTTCTTAACCATGTCACTCCTGGGAAAAAGTATTGAAGGGCTCTCTACTGCCCTCTGGTGACACACTATCACAATATATATATTATTTTCTCTTTCTTTATTTCTTTCCAAATTTTTTTTAAAGATTTTTATTTTATTTTTTGTTTTTTATTTGTATTTATTTAAAATTGTGTTCTAGTAACAGTGACATCACAGTCCGGTTTTGCTCTATTTAAGGCCATCTTTGCCTCAAAGAGAAAAGCGCTGAGCTACACACTCTGCATTTGCATCTCATATCATTGAGGTAAGCGTCTTTATTCCTTTCTGGCCACATCATTTAGAGTATCTGAGGTTTATACATCCCTAAGCTTATACTATATGGTGGATACAGCTATATCTCACTACTACCAGGGCATTTCAAAGAAGGGATATTTGTATTTGTATTTTTTCACCCCTTTTTTATTATTATTATTATTATTGTTATTTTTAACCACCATTAGAAACAAAGAAGGTGAATGTGTATTCATACCAGTAGTAATTATATATGATACCGGATTACTTCCCAGAGACAAGCTTTCAGTGGGAGATCCACACTATAAATGATAAAAGTATTATGTGTTCCACATCATGAGTAATAATATGAATGGACACGCTCACACATTTACATATGTACAAACACGGTATTAATAACGCCCACTCTATATCACATAGATGCATATTATGTGTATGTATATCTACCAGCGCATAAGTATAAGCTACATATCATCTCATGTTTGTATGTACAGAAACACTGTGAGTGGGGCGTACTTTATATGATATAGATTCATATTATGTATAACTACCAGCACATATGCTAATTATCATCGAATGTGTTTGGGTGTGTATATGTATATATATGTATATGTATATCTGTTGTTATCTCCATATTTCCCCTTCCAGAGTTATATTTATAGTAGCGACTTACCCGTCAAAAATGACGGCAATAAAAAGTGAAGCCTGGCAATGCTGTTTGCCACACAATGGGAGCCTCTCCCCCTCTACTTTACTGGCCTTGCGATGAGCGCCTTTGGAGCTTATTGCGAGTCTCTCCCCCTGTCTACTTCCTCCCTTGTGTCTCATCCCCCCCTCCTCTCCCTCCCTTGTATCTCCTTCTCCCCCTGTGTTTTTACCCCCTCTCCCTCCTGTGTCTCTAAACCCCTCCCGTGTCTCTTTCCACCCTCTCCCTCCCCTGTGTCTGTTCCCCCTCCCCTGTGTCTCTTTCCCCCCTGTCGCCCCCTCCCCCTGTGTGTGTTCCCCCTCCATCGTGTCTCTCCCCCCATTTTCCTCCCCTGTGTATATTCCTCCTCCTCTCACTCCCCTGTTTCTCTTCCCCCTCCCCTATCTCCCCTGTGTCTCTTTCCCCTTCCTCTCCCTTCCCTGTGTCTCTTTCCCTCCTGTGTGTCTTTCCCACCTCTCCCTCCCATGTATCTTTCCACCTCCCTTGTGTCTCTTTCCCCTCTGTGTCTCTCCCCCCTCTCCCCCCCCTGTGTCTCTACCCCCGTGTCACTTTCTCCCACTCTCCCCCATGTCTCTTTCCCCTTCTTCACCTGTGTCTCTTCCCCCCCTCTCCCCGTCTCCCCCATGTCTCTTTCCCCCTCTCCCTCCCATGCGTCTCTCCCCCGGTGTTTCTTTCCCCCACTCTCCCCCATGTCTCTTTCCCCTTTCCCCCTCTGTGTCTTTTCCCCCCTGTGTCTCACCCCCCTCTCCCCCCTGTGACTCTTCAGCCCCCCTCTCCCCCCCCGTGTCTCTACCCCGTGTCCCTTTCCCCCACTCTCCCCATGTCTCTTCCCTCCTCCGTGTCTTTTCCCCCTGTGTGTCTTCCCCCCTTCCCCTGTGTCTCTTCCCCCCTCCCCTGTGTCTCTTCCCCCCCGTGTCTCTTCCCCCATGTCTCTTTCCCCCCTCTCCCCCTGTGTCTCTTTCCCCCCTCTCCCTCCCATGCGTCTCTTTCCCCCTCCCATGCGTCTCTTTCCCCCTCCCCTGTGTCTCTTCCCCCCCTCTCCCCCTGTGACTCTTCAGCCCCCCCTCTCCCCCCCTGTGTCTCTACCCCGTGTCTCTTTCCCCCACTCTCCCCATGTCTCTTCCCTCCTCCGTGTCTTTTCCCCCTCTGTCTCTTCCCCCTCCCCCTGTGTTTCTTCCCCTCTCCCCCTGTGT
>JAPZIH010000292.1:0-2500 GCA_027410445.1 Discoglossus pictus
TTATTTATAAAGTATTAAACACTATTAAACATTCTAATTACTATAATAATTCTAAAATTAAATTATGCAGTCTTTTATATTATTATCACATTATAAATATTGCTGAACAATGAGAAGGAGGACTGAGCAATAAATATGGGCCACACTGCACTGCAAAGATAAATTGCAGGCCTTCATAGTATTTACTATCCTCTATTTACTAATAATTATTTATTCCATCACAAGATATCACAGCCCATTGTCATATCATTTTATGTGCATTTTATTGGGTGATCATGGAGTGTTAGCCATGTTCATCATCACAATATTCTCTAAGCATTTTGTTTTCTCTTTGACCAACGCCAATGTCCAATATCACGGTATTACAATTTGGGAATTGCCACATAATTAATAAATCATCTCTTTTATTGTGTTACATGCCCCATATAGCAAAGTGGAAGGGAGAAAAGAGGGGGCTATGGGGGATTGGGCAGGTTGGAAAAGAAAGAGGGGGGAAGAGGCAGTTTGAGGAGGACGAAGCAAAAGACATGGGTTTTTGGGGACTGGGGAGGGAGAAAGGAAAAATAGGGAGGATGGGGAGATCGGGGAGGGGAGAGGCAGGAGGGGGTGACAGAGATGGGGTTATGGGACTGTTTAGGGAGAAAGAAAATAAAGGGAGGATGGAGAGATTGGGGAGAGGTGATCGGGAAGGTGGAAGGGAGGATTGAGGAGGGAGAAAGAGGTTTGGGAGGAATGGGGGGAAAAGGGGATGATAGAGAAAGAAAGAGGGAGATAGGGTAAGAAGGGAAAGGGGCTGAAGGTCAGAATTGGAGTGATTGGAGAAGGAGCCGTGAAAGAGTGGGATGAGGCTTTTCATCTTGAAGAATGCCGATATTCCACCAAGGATTGACGCTATTGATGAAGAGGGAGTGAGGGAGTTGGAGGAATTGGTGATAGAGGTAGGGGAAAGGGGGTGAAAAGGGAGAAGTGGGAGAGATGGATATGGGCAAGAGGGTGGGGGAAGGGGTGAGAAAGTGTTTGATGAAGGAGGGAGAGACTAGGGGGCAAATCCTCTAGAAGCACGGTACACACCACTCAGGTCTTGTATGGGATCATTCCAAGACGGGTGGATACTGAAGGCCCGGCACCTTATTGGACCTTATTAGGTACTTGATAGTAATATATTCTAGGGCGGGGTGATATTATCCACCTCCTCACACATTTCTTCACTTGCCCTATCTTCCCTTAGGCTCTTCTCAGACAATTGGATAATTCCAACTCATTGGTTACGGGTTTGTTGATGGCTGCCTGTGTCCTGGCTACGTCTCACCTACTAAACAAGCTCTGACCTGGAGCCCCGTCGCAGGTTGGCCGCGACTCCACCTATTACTGAACTGATTGTTTCCTTGTTGTGTTGGAGCCAACGTCATGGAGCCTCATGTGGTATAATGTTTATTTATCACGTTCATTTCCTGATGTCTGGAACCTCCATGTTAATAAAAAGAAACATTTATCTGTCGGAAAATTCCAAGCTGTCAAATAATTTGGGTGAAATTCCAACAATTTTATCATTAATTGGAAACTGAAATCACTTTTCTAGACTTTTCTTTAAAGCCGTAAATGAATTCCCCAAGGATTTCCAGAATTATATAAAAGGGTTTTGTTACAAATGTATATGGACGAAAAGAACTAAAATAAACAAAAATAATCATAAAAATAGCTACAAAGCACCATGGGAAATGCATAACGTTTATTGTAAATTATTTTAAATGCATTCACTCTCTCTCTCTCTCTTTTCTTTCCTTTGCCCTCATTCTTTCTCTTTTTTATGTCTCTCTCTCCTCTCTATCTCTCTACTCTCTCCCTCCCTCTCTTTCTTTCTCCCTGTCTCTCTCTCTCTCTTCTAGCTCCTCTCCTTCTCTCTCCTCTCCACTGTCTTTGACTCTATCTCTCTCTCTCCCTCTCTTTTTTCTCCCTCCTTCTCCCACTCTTCCCTCTCTCTCTTTTCCCCACTCTCTTTCTCCCTCTCTCTCTTTCTTCTCTCTCTTTTACTTGCTCTCTTTCTTTTCTATCGTTCTCTTTTCCCTCCCCCTCTCTTTCTTCATATCTCTCTCTCCCTCTCTCTCTGTTTCTCCCCCTCGCTCTTTCTTTCCCTCTTTCATTCTTTCTCGTGCTCTCTTCTCTCTCCCTCTCTCTCTTTCTTCAGCTCTCCCTCTCTCTTACTTCCTCTCTTTCTTTCCTCTCACTCTCTCTTTTCTCTCCCTCTCCCTTTCTCTATCTCTTTCTCCCTCTCGCTCTTTCTTTCTCTCTTTCATTCTTTCTCATACTCACTTCTCTCTCCCCCTCAATTTCTCCCTCTCTCTCTCTCTTTCTTCAGCTCTCTCTCCCTTTCTCTTTCTTTCTCTCTTTCATTCTTTCTCTTGCTCTCTCTCCTCTCTCCCCATCTATTTCTCCCTCTCTCTCGCTCTCCCCTTCTCTCTCTTCATCTCTCTCTCTCTCTTTCTTCTCTATATATATGTGG
>JAPZIH010000292.1:7500-31383 GCA_027410445.1 Discoglossus pictus
TCACTCATGGGGGTCAATACAGACCCCCATAAGCACTTAATACACCCCCTCACTGACGGGGGTCAATACAGACTCCCATAAACCCCTAATTAACCCTGTCACTCATGGAGGTCAATATAGACCCCCATAAGCCCTTCATTAACCCTGTCACTCATGGGGGTCAATAGAGACCCCAATAAGCACTTAATTAACCCCCTCGGTCATGGGGTCAATATAGACCCCCATAAGCTCTTCATTAACCCTGTCACTCATGGGGTCAATACAGACCCCCATAAGCACTTAATTAACCCCCTCACTCATGGGTCAATACAGACCCCCATAAGCCCTTCATTAACCCTGTCACTCATGGGAGTCAATACAGACCCCCATAAACCCCTAATTAACCCTGTCACTCATGGAGGTCAATATAGACCCCATGAGCCCTTAATTAACCCTGTCACTCATGGGGGTCAATAGAGACCCCAATAAGCACTTAATTAACCCCCTCAGTCATGGGGGTAAATACAGACCCCCATAAGCCCTTCATTTACCCTGTCACTCATGGGGTCAATACAGACCCCCATAAGCACTTCATTAACCCCCTCACTCATAGGGGTCAATATAGACCCCCAAAAGGGCTTCATTAACCCTGTCACTCATGGGGGTCAATACAGACCCCCATAAGCCCTTCATTAACCCTGTCACTCATGGGGTTAATGCAGACCCCCATAAGCACTTCATTAACCCCCTCACTCATGGGGGTCAATACAGACCCACAGAAGCCCTTCATTAACCCTGTCACTCATGGGGGTCAATACAGACCCCCATAAGCCCTTCATTAACCCTGTCACTCATGGGGGTCAATACAGACCCCCATAAGCACTTAATTAACCCCCTCACTGATGGGGGTCAATACAGACCCCAATAAACCCCTAATTAACCCTGTCACTCATGGAGGTTAATATAGACCCCCATAAGCCCTTCATTAACCCTGTCACTCATGGGGGTCAATAGAGACCCCAATAAGCACTTAATTAACCCCCTCACTTATGGGGGTCAATATAGACCCCCATAAGCCCTTCATTTACCCTGTCACTCATGGGGTCAATACAGACCCCCATAAGCACTTAATTAACCCCCTCACTCCTGGGGGTCAATACAGACCCCCAAGAGGCCTTCATTAACCCTGTCACTCATGGGGGTCAATACAGACCCCCATAAGCACTTAATTAACCCACTCAATCATAGGGGTCAATATAGACCCCCATAAGCCCTTCATTAACCCCCTCACTCATGGGGGTCAATATAGACCCCCATAAGCACTTCATTAACCCTGTCACTCATGGGGGTCAATATAGACCCCCATAAGCCCTTCATTAACCCTGTCACTCATGGGGGTCAATATAGACCCCCATAAGCCCTTCATTAACCCTGTCACTCATGGGGGTCAATACAGACCCCCCATAAGCGCTTCATTAACCCTGTCACTCATGGGGGTCAATGCAGACCCCCATAAGCACTTCATTAACCCCCTCCCTCATGGGGGTCAATACACACCCCCATAAGCACTTCATTAACCCTGTCACTCATGGGGGTCAATAAAGACCCCCATAAGCCCTTCATTAACCCTGTCACTCATGGGGGTCAATATAGACCCCCATAAGCACTTCATTAACCCTGTCACTCATGGGGGTCAATACAGACCCCCAGAAGCCCTTTATTAACCCTTTCACTCATGGGGGTCAATACAGACCCCCATAAGCACTTAATTAACCCCCTCACTGATGGGGGTCAATACAGACTCCCATAAACCCCTAATTAACCCTGTCACTCATGGAGGTCAATATAGACCCCCATAATCCCTTTATTAACCCTGTCACTCATGGGGGTCAATAGAGACCCCAATAAGCACTTAATTAACCCCCTCAGTCATGGGGGTCAATATAGACCCCCATAAGCCCTTCATTAACCCTGTGACTCATGGGGGTCAATATAGACCGCCAGAAGCCCTTCATTAACCCTGTCACTCATGGGGGTCAATACAGACCCCCATAAACCTTCATTAACCCTCTCACTCATGGGGGTCAATGCAGACCCCCATAAGCACTTCATTAACCCCCTCACTCATGGGGGTCAATACAGACCCCCATAAGCACTTCATTAACCCTGTCACTCATGGGGGTCAATATAGACCCCCATAAGCCCTTCATTAACCCTGTCACTCATGGGGGTCAATATATACCCCCAAAAGCCCTTCATTAACCCTGTCACTCATGGGCGTCAATACAGACCCCCATAAGACCTTCATTAACCCTGTCACTCATGGGGGTCAATAGAGACCCCAATAAGCACTTAATTAACCCCCTCAGTCATGTGGGTCAATATAGACCCCCATAAGCCCTTCATTAACCCTGTCACTCATGGGGTCAATACAAACCCCCATAAGCACTTAATTAAACCCCTCACTCATGGGGGTCAATACAGACAGCCATAAGCCCTTCATTAACCCTGTCAATCATGGGGCTCAATACAGACCGCCATAAGCCCTTCATTAACCCTGTCACTCATGTGGGTCAATAGAAACCCCAATAAGCACTTAATTAACCCTATCAGTCATGGGGGTCATTATAGACCCCCATAAGCCCTTCATTAACCCTGTCACTCGTGGGTCAATACAGACCCCCATAAGCACTTAATTAACCCCCTCACTCATGGGGGTCAATACAGACCCCCATAAGCCCTTCATTAACCCTGTCACTCATGGGGGTCAATACAGACCCTCATAAGCACGTCTTTAACCCCCTCACTCATGGGGGTCAATATAGACCCCCATAAGCCCTTCCTTAACCCTGTGACTCATTGGGGTCAATATAGACCACCAGAAGCCCTTCATTAACCCTGTCACTCATGGGGGTCAATACAGACCCCCATAAGCACTTAATTAACCCCCTCACTGATGGGGGTCAATACAGACTCCCATAAACCCCTAATTAACCCTGTCACTCATGGAGGTCAATATAGACCCCCATAATCCCTTTATTAACCCTGTCACTCATGGGGGTCAATAGAGACCCCAATAAGCACTTAATTAACCCCCTCAGTCATGGGGGTCAATATAGACCCCCATAAGCCCTTCATTAACCCTGTGACTCATGGGGGGCAATATAGACCGCCAGAAGCCCTTCATTAACCCTGTCACTCATGGGGGTCAATACAGACCCCCATAAACCTTCATTAACCCTCTCACTCATGGGGGTCAATGCAGACCCCCATAAGCACTTCATTAACCCCCTCACTCATGGGGGTCATTACAGACCTCCATAAGCACTTCATTAACCCTGTCACTCATGGGGGTCAATATAGACCCCCATAAGCCCTTCATTAACCCTGTCACTCATGGGGGTCAATATATACCCCCAAAAGCCCTTCATTAACCCTGTCACTCATGGGCGTCAATACAGACCCCCATAAGACCTTCATTAACCCTGTCACTCATGGGGGTCAATAGAGACCCCAATAAGCACTTAATTAACCCCCTCAGTCATGGGGGTCAATATAGACCCCCATAAGCCCTTCATTAACCCTGTCACTCATGGGGTCAATACAGACCCCCATAAGCACTTAATTAAACCCCTCACTCATGGGGGTCAATACAGACAGCCATAAGCCCTTCATTAACCCTGTCAATCATGGGGCTCAATACAGACCGCCATAAGCCCTTCATTAACCCTGTCACTCATGTGGGTCAATAGAAACCCCAATAAGCACTTAATTAACCCTATCAGTCATGGGGGTCATTATAGACCCCCATAAGCCCTTCATTAACCCTGTCACTCGTGGGTCAATACAGACCCCCATAAGCACTTAATTAACCCCCTCACTCATGGGGGTCAATACAGACCCCCATAAGCCCTTCATTAACCCTGTTACTCATGGGGGTCAATACAGACCCTCATAAGCACGTCTTTAACCCCCTCACTCATGGGGGTCAATATAGACCCCCATAAGCCCTTCCTTAACCCTGTGACTCATTGGGGTCAATATAGACCACCAGAAGCCCTTCATTAACCCTGTCACTCATGGGGGTCAATACAGACCCCCATAAACCTTCATTAACCCTCTCACTCATGGGGGTCAATGCAGACCCCCATAAGTCCTTCATTAACCCCCTCACTCATGGGGGTCAATATAGACCCCCATAAGCACTTCATTAACCCTGTCACTCATGGGGGTCAATATAGACCCCCATAAGCCCTTCATTAACCCTGTCACTCATGGGGGTCAATACAGACCCCCATAAACCTTCATTAACCCTGTCACTCATGGGGGTCAATATAGAACCCCATAAGCCCTCCATTAACTGTGTCACTCATGGGGGTCAATACAGACCACTATAAGCAGTTCATTAACCCCCTCACTCAAGGGGGTCAATATAGACCCCCATAAGCCCTTCATTAACCCTGTCACTAATGGGGGTCAATACAGACCCCCATAAACCCTTAATTACCCTGTCATTCATGGGGGTCAATATAGACCCCCATAAGCCCTTTATTAACCCTGTCACTCATGGGGGTCAATACAGATGCCCATAAGCACTTAATTAACCCCCTCACTCATGGGGTTCAATACAGCCCCTCATAAGCCCTTAATTAACCCCCTCACTGATGGGGATCAATACAGACCCCCATAAACCGCTAATTAACCCTGTCACTCATGTGGGTCCATACAGACCCTCATAAGCCTCTATTTAACCCCATCATTCCTATAAGGGTATATTAAGAACATTATGGGCCTGTTACAACCCAACATTAACCACATAAGTGCCATGACGGTCCTACGTTACATAAAATAAAAAAACCTAAGTCACAAAAAATAAAAAATCTACATTACAGAAAATAAAAAACCTAAGTCACAAAAAATAAAAAAGGAACATTACATAAAATAAAAAAAACCTTACAACCCCCCCACCCACCCACTAAAGAAAAAAAAAATTACACACCTGAAAAGGAAATACATATAATACATACAATACAATACATACAATATAATACAAATACATACAATATAATACATACATACAATACAATACAATATAATACAAATACATACAATACAATACACCCCTATCTAATATACAATACATTCTATCTATATAATATACATCACACAATCTATCGAAATAAATACCATAATCTAATATACATCCTATCTATATAATATACATCACACATGCTATCTAAATAAATAACACACTCTAATATACAATACATTCTATGCTATCTATATAAAACACATACCCCAAGCTAACATACAATAAATGCTATCTATATAGAAAATAATCTAATTCTAAGCTAAAATAAAATAATTAAGACCATTTACCTTTGCAGATGTCCATTCAGAACAGGCACCTAGGGAAAAAAATAAAAAAATTAGTGCAACATGTTTACAGTACATAAATAAACATTCTAAACATTCTAAATATTCTACTCACCTTTCCGGCATGTCCCGTCCTGATTCTTTCCTTCTTCTCCGTTGCGGCATCTGCTAAAAAAAACATAACATTAATACACATACATAAACATAAAAACAAAATAAAATAAACATAATCTACATTGTACTTACCCCCCAGCCTCCTCCTCCTCTTCTGCCCCGCCCTGTAAAAAAAAAAAAAAGTACTTACATCCGCACTTACGGACATCCCCGACGCTAATTAGGCTCCAGGAGACTTTTCCGGAAGAAAATATGCAATGGCGCCTTCTGATTGGTTGAAAACGCTGTCTATCAAATTCACCCAATCAGGAGGCGCCAATGTGTGAGCCAATCAGAAAGGGATACACCCTAAAATCCCACTCTGATTGGATAATGCACCTGTCAGTCTTTATTTAAACCAATCACAAGGCGCAGATGCCTTCAGCCAATCATAATGGAATACACCCCCACAGGGTGATTGGCTGGAGGCATCTGCGCATTTTGATTGGTTGCACTGACAATAGCCAATCACAATGGAATACACCCCCACGTACTGATTGGTGAAGGATTTGCGCATTCTCATTGGCTATTGTTAATGCTAATCAGTATTACAGCCAATGGGAAGGCGCAGATGTCTTCACCAAACAGTACATGGGGGTATATTCCATTGCGATTGGCTGATGGCAATAAAGCCTTCGGATTGGTGCAAATAAAGATTGACAGGTGCGTTATCCTATCAGCGTGGTATTTTGGGGTGTATCCCTTTCTCATTGGTTCACAATGTATTATTTGTATTTCCTTTTCAGGTGTGTAATTTTTAGTGGGGGGGGGGGGGTTGTAATGTTTTTTTTTATTTTCTGTAATGTTCCTTTTTTGTTTTTGGTGATATAGTTTTTTTTTTTTTTCTGTAATGTACATTTTTTATTTTTGGTGACTTTAGTTATTTTGATTTCTCTAATTAGAGTGGTGGGGGTTATTAGGGGGTAGGTAGGTAGTGTAGGTGTTAATAGGTTAGTGTAGAGGGTGTTTAGTTAATATTTAATGTTTTATTGGGGGGGTATAGTGCAGTGTAGTGTTTATACTTAGTGTCATGATAGTCCTTGAGGACCATCATGGCACTTATGTGGTTAATGCTGGGTTGTAACAGGCCCATAATGGTCATAAAATACCCTTATGGGACTGATGGAGTTAAATAGAGTCTTATGAGGGTCTGTATAGACCGCCATAAGTGACTGGGTTAAAATGGTGTAGTGCTTACACTTTGGGTCATGAGGGTCCTGGATGACCCTCATGGCACTTATACTGTTATTACATGCGTTCATTAGTGTGTTAGAGGGGTCTATATAGTTGAGGCACACAGTACACTCACATTGTGTGGCAAACAGCATTTCAACACTTTCTTTTATTGACAGTCATTTTTTGACGAGCAAGTCGCTAGACGCTTTGCAAGGTGCGTACGACTTAGCGATGAGCGCCGCAGGCGCTCATCCTCGGCGAGCCTTGCATAGCGAGGCAAGCCGTCAAACACGGAGCACTGAGGCAATGAGCACCAAAGGCGCTCATTGCCGGCAAGCCTCGCGTAGTGAGGCGAGCCGTTAAACTCAGAGCACACATAGCTCGCAAGAACTGTCCGCAAATGGCATAAAAAAATACGAACTAACGGGACTTAGAAAAAAAAACATTACGACCTCACAAAAATAGGACCTTAACGGCCAAAACGCGCGCACCTGAAAACCTTAAAAACACAATAAATACACACATAAAATACATTAAAAGCTTACCCACAGCAAGGGGGGGGGGGGGGCACCCAGGACCTCTGCAAATGTAGTTACACCTCAATTTAAGTCCAAATTCACAAGTTTACACACACGAAAATCCCCTAAGTGAAAGAAAAAATGGCGGCTAAAAAAAATGAAAATTAGGCTACATCACCAAGCGCGCAAAACAGAGCCCAACACGTAGCACTATCACAAGGTAGTACAACAGACTGTTACTAAAGACAGAAAATCGGTTACTAAAGATGGAAAATGCGCGTAACACATACAATGTAGCCACCATTTTAACACAATCTGCACAATATCGCATCTGAAATGGCGGCTTTCCCGCCTAAACTAATGGCTCTGGCTCGCGCACGCAGCCTATATATAGGGCACACTTGCCATAGAGCTCACACTTTCTCCTCAGGTGATGACAGTCTGACTGGACATTTTCTGCTGCTGGAAAATCCAAAGAGATTGTTAGCTCTTCAGGATATTGATTGCTGGATATTTCTTAGTGATAGGTAAAGTATATTAATTAATTTATTATTTATTAATTAAAACAAAAAAAAATACATTACTACATTTTGCAATACCTGTACTTTAGCATGGTATTAATCATTAAACCTTTTTAAATATATTTATTAATTGATTAATTAATTTTTAATGGACTTTAATTTATTAATTAGTCATTATTTTCAAAAAAAAAAGCAATTGTCACTACCTTTACTTTATCATTACATTATTGATTAACTCTTTATAGTACATTTAGTAATTCATTAATTAGTAATGTAAGTTAATTAAATAATAATTAATTGTTAATAGTAATAACGTTTATAAAAGAAAATTATATTTCTCACTGGACTTAAATTTTGCCCTTGATGCTCAACTATTAATGTTTATTTATTACTTTATTCTTCATTAAGATTAATAATATTCATTAATTAATTATTAATTAGTCATAATAACACATTTATTTAAAAAAAAAAGAAAAATAAATGTTTAGGGTGGTTTTACATTTTATGCTTGCTGCTCAACTTAATGTTCATTAATTACTTCATTGATCATTCATAGAAGAAATTTTTAGTCAAAAATGCTTTTTTACAAATTTATATTTACTTGACTGCATGCATGTATGAAAAGCACAACAAGTAATGTAAGTACTATCAATGATTCATACATTTATTTAAACAAAATATTAAATATGATTTTTACATCTTTTAACAGATTTGTGACATCTCCACCTGCCTGAAAACAGGACTCTCCTCTGCAAGAATTAATATTTCAGAATATCAAATTGACAGGTAAATGAGTTTGTGATGACATTTTTTTACACAATATAATTTGAAGTATTGATTTGAGTAATGTTATTTAATACATTCATTCAATCAAAAATTAAATATGATTTTTACATCTTTTCACAGATTTCTCACATCTCTAACTGCCTCAAAACAGGAGCATTTTCCATTATAGAACATCTACTTCACAGGTATATGATTTTGTGATGACATTCTTTACAAATATAGGATTAACTATTTCTTACAGCCCATGGATGACAAATATTGCTTCATTTGTTTAAGTAATTTATTTTACAAAATATGAAATCATTAGAAGGAAATATATATATATATATATATATATATATATATATATATAGAGAGAGAGAGAGAGAGAGAGAGAGAGAGAGAGAGAGAGAGAGATTTTATTCATGTGTATTCCTTTATTCATTCATTCATCATTATGTTACTGCTCATTGTCAGGGATAGGACCTTAGAAGCAGTTACATATTTAATTTCATGTATTATATTCGCTCACTTTTTAACATTTTAAAATGCATTTAACATATATTTATGATTAGGATTTACGTTTGCTATGTATGCCAATCAAAATGCATATTTACTAAATCTTTATATGTCATTTTACAGATCCATCATCTCTGCACCTCCCTGAACACACAAAGTGACGTCTAAGGTATTTCAGTTCATATCACATCTAATTGACAGGTATCATTCTTGATGACATTGTTTATAAAAACAGAATTAACACCCTTATTACATTGCAAGTTGCCCTATGAAATAGAAATCGATATAACCACATAGCATAAATTTAAATAAATAAACATACTTACTTACTGAACAACTTGCTTTTGGATACAACATAATTAACTACAATCTTACATAAACCAAATATGTTATGTGGTTATATAGAGCACTATTCAATACGTTAAAACGCTAACACCTATAGAGAGACACGTACAAAGAGACACGTACAGAGAGACACCTACAGAGAGACACGTAAAGAGAGACACCTACAGAGAGACACCTACAGAGAGACCCCTACAGACACATAGAGAGAGACACACAGACACACAGAGAGACACGCAGTGACACATGTAGCGAGACACCCAGAGACACAGGCACCCAGAGATACAGAAACCCAGAGACACAGACACCCACACACACGCAGAAAGACAGACACCTACAGGCACCCAGAGACACAGATACCCAGAGACACAGACACCCAGAGACACAGATAGACATCCAGACAGACATCCACAGACATCCAGACAGACACCAAGAGAGACAGACACCCACAGACATGCAGAGAGACAGGCACCTACAGACACGCAGATAGACAGACACCTATAGACACCCAGAGACACAGACAGACACAGACACCCAGATAGACACACAAACACATACACCCAGATAGACACACAAACACAGACACCCAAAGAGACACACAGACACCCAGATAGACACACAAACACAGACACCCAAAGAGACACACAGACACCCAGATAGACACCAAGATAGACACACAGACACCCAGAGAGACACACAGACACCCAAAGACACACACACAGACACACATCCAGACAGACACCCACAGACACAAATCCAGGCAGACACCCACAGACAGACATCCACACAGACATCCACAGACAGACACCCACAGACCGACACACAGAGACACAGACACCTACAGAAAGACAGACACCCGAGAGAGATAGACAGACACAGAAACACAGAGAGACAGACAGAGACACACAGACACCCACAGAGACACACAGACACCCACACAGACACAGAGAGACACACAGACAGCCAGAGAGACAGACACCCAGAGAGACACACAGCCCAAGAGACACACAGCCAGAGAGACAGACACCCACAGACACAGACACCCACAGACACAGACAGCCAGAGAGACAGATAGAGACAGATTACCATTGCATTGTTGAGAAATATATGACAGGGTAAAAATATGTCTAATAAAACTAATGTAATTCTTACAACTCTATTTCCAATTACAGATTACAATGGCGGACAATGCAGAAGAAAAGAAAGAATATAAAAGAAGAATGGCAAGGGAAAGGAAGCTGAGATGGAAAGATGCACAGACCCCGGAGACTTCACAACGTTTAAGAGAAGACGATCGACAGAGACTTCTAAATAAAAGAAAAATGGCTGAAAAACAACAAAATTGGGGGGCGTGGCTAAGCCGGGCAGGAAGAGGGTGCACGGAGCTGGAGCTCTGCACCGAGTGGGCTTATTTATGGGATAAATCCCTTATTTTGCCCCAAGAAAACGGCACAAAAGCCCAGAGGAGGCTCCCCCACCTCCACCACAATATCTGGGCGCGTTCCGCCGTCGCCTGGGACTTTCCAGGCCGGAGGACCTGGGATATTGGCCTGCCTGGGCCTACCCACGGGATCCCAACCGGACCCTGCATGCTCTGCAGCACCAACCATTGGCTGACAACCGGGATCGGTGCCCTGAGGAGCCCTGGTAACCCTGGAGGTGTCTGGGAGGCAGACAGGCAGTGCAGACGCAGCTGCTGCAGGAGAGTTCGCAGCAAGACGCCGGGAGCCGGTGCTGCAGTGTGAGGCTGGCCAGATAGGAGCAGCGGCGCATTGATCCCCAGCTCATCAGCTTGGCAAGGGGCTTGAAGAGCCCTGAGACCCCAGAAGACCGCCAGGGGGGTAAGTCGGGCGTCAGCCCCGCACCTGAGGGCAGGGGAGCAGCAGGGGGACACTCAGGGCCCTGCAGAGGGAGGTGCACTACTAGGGGCCACCAGGTCACACAGTAAACCCCACAGCTAAACCCCCTGAGGAGCCATACACAGCCCAGGCTTTGGAGGACAGGGATCAGAGGTCCCCCTGGGAATCGCTAGGAGATAAAGACTGTGCACTATCTGTGAATAGCAACAGCAGCTTGACTACCATATTGTGTTTTGTTCACTTTCTATTCTTGAACCCAATCTGCATACCAACACTGCTACAGCTCATTTCCTCCTTATATAACTGCCGCAACCGCACCTTGAAGACTGGGTAGGCAAAACAACTTGCCAGGCTCACTGATCAATTTGGATAAAGCAATAGCACCGCCTAGTGGCATACTGAGACCAGTGCGGCTTAAAACTCATTTCAAGTCCTGCACTGAAAAGTTTGCACAGATCACACTTGGTGGGACTCTGATAAGTACACAACCCAGATCTGCTGGGGGCACTGAACTGCGGGGCATATCAGCCTAAGGAGATGTAGCTGAAGGAGCCGAGCACAGTTCCCGCCGGCAGGGCCTGAGAGATGCCAAGATCTCAGTACAGAATCTAGATATGAACAGAAAAGACAAACTACAACAGACCTAAATACTTGAGAGGTAAAAGCTAATACCGAGTGACCCCCCCCAGTGGAATCCATCCGTTGTCTGGACACTCAATGGCTACCCCGGGTAGAAGCAGCTCCATAAAAATGGGGAAAAACAAAAAGTCATTAACATCCCAAAAAATTGACGAACATTTCAAGGCTTCAGAAACACAGGTGGCACTGATGAAGGACCCTGTCTCGGAGCAATCTGACACCTCTGACCTGGATCCCCTGGAGGGGGCCCCACAGCCTGAAGTCTCCATCAACAGCGATTCAATGGCAAGAATTGAGGCTCTCCTGGCCTCTCACATAGACAGGGCGGTCATATCTTTGCAGAAAGACATACATGAGATTGGCCAAAGGACCCATCAACTTGAAGAGACCGTTGACCAAGTGGTAGAGGCCCAGGAGAGAGACAGGGCCACCATTGCGGATAACACCTCCCGTATTTGTGGCATAGAAGATAAACTGGAGGATTTGGAGAATAGATCCAGGCGATTCAACCTGAGGATCAGAGGCGTGCCTACGGCAATAGTCGACCTTCCTCGCTACCTTAAGGCCACGATCGACGAGATCCTCTCAGGTCATCCAGACCACGAATGGGAAGTGGAGCGTGCCCATAGAGCCCTTGGGGGAAGTCGTAACCTAGACCTTCCCAAAGACATCATTGTAAGGCTACTACGCCAACAATCAAGGGATCTAATCCTGGCAACTACCCGCAAGAAGGCTGTGATCACAGGCCCAGACGGGGCCAAACTTAAATTTTTTGCAGATCTCTCCCCTTCCACACTTCAAAAACGGAGGCTGATGAGGCCAGCCCTGGAAGTTCTTCTCCACCACGGCATCAGGTACCGTTGGGGATTCCCATTTGCCCTTATTTTTTCAGTAGGGAGCACCCAGTATACAACACGTTCTCTAGAAGACTGCCAAGAACTTCTGAAGAGTCTGGATCTCTCTGGGGGGGACCCGACCTCGACATCACTTGCATCAACAGCTTTACCTCTCCCGAAAAGGCAATGGTCTGAAGTGACCAGGCACAAGAAGCCCACTGACCAAGCCTCAAAGACCACTCATAGGCGACCCTCCCAGATCATGGACTCGTAAATGCAATAATTCAGCTGCTGCCAACTCCAGTGACTTTCAAATAGGCTGGTCCGCTTGAAAAGACAACTGGCTAGCAAAGACTTATTTCGGCATCCTAAGGATTTACAAGGGCTTAAAAACACCATATCAAAATTCCCTGGTAGAGACTAACATGGAAGCCACCTGGAACTGACCTGGCCTTTTCCCAGGACGGGTTATTTTTCTTACTTTTTTTACTTAGGTCCTCAAAGGAGCCTGGGGCCCTTAGCGGGGCCATGTTTACCAAAGACTTTTGGAATGTTACTAATCCATGTTTTGCTTTTCCTCCCCTCTTCAGCAGGTGTTAGCTGACTGATAAAGCTATAAGTTTTAATACACATGCAGATAGTATAGCCAGTCCGTCAGGATCTTTCTTTACTGGACCGGGTCTAAAGGTTTACTCTGCTTTAGTCAAGATAAAAAATTATGTTGTTAAACGTTTAAATAAGCTATTCATGGTTCTGTCTTTATTCTGTTTTCTTAATACTTTTCTAGGTTACTTTTGCTTGGCCTTGCCGGCGGGAATTGGAACAGAGGCTCTAGGGTTCCAAGAGGGTAGAATGTTTAAGACAAGACGGGTGGTCTTGGGACAGTCAGACCTTTTGGCAGCAACTGTTCTCTCTTCCCTCTGTGTTTTCTTCATTGCTGCTCTTCTCCTTGTCACCTATCAGCATGGGCTCTCTTGCCCCTGTACTCCCCCCTACTGCCTAAACGAAACTTGCCACTTGGTGCCTCCTAGTTCTTGTTTTCTCTTTCTCTATGGCTGTTTAGGGGATTTTGAGCCAAATCAGGGTTTGCTCTACATAGCTGGGCTTAAGGCGGCGGCCTGTCTGCTGGACAGTGGGCCACGTTGCCTGGCCTCAGAGAGTGGAGGACCCCTGGTACTATTGGAACGGATCTCATTTCAGCCTATTGAGTTGGGTTCTAGTAGTTCTGAGTTACTGCCAGACTTGTCTGGTATAATCCTGCCTCCCTTAGACTTCTTGGGACCGCCTCTGCACTACTTATACTCATGCCTCTTTTCCCCCCACAGAGCTTATCATACTGGACCTCTTCTTGGCCGGGCTCAACCACTCCTATCCCCCAGAGGGGGAAATCCGCTCTGCACTCCCTCCTCGGCGCTCCTCCGGAAGGGTAAGGCTACATTAATGCACCAGAAATATACACCTCAAGTCTATCCATGACCGCACCAATGACACTACTTACCCATAATGTGAAAGGTTTCAACTCCCCTTTTAAGCGAAGGAAGGCTTTCCTATACTATAAGACCCTTAACCCCATGGTGATCTTCTTACAGGAGTCACATTTCGCCAGGAATAAAGCCCCAACCTACCTCGACAAAAATTATCCTCATTTTTACTACTCTACCCAGGTCTCCAAAAAAGAAGGAGTGGCGATTTTGCTCCACAAGAGCCTCCAATTTCAAATGACAACCAAGATAGTGGACCGGGAGGGCTATTACATCATTTTAAAGGGGATGATTCTGGGTTCTCCAGTTTCACTAGCCTCCTTCTATGCCCCCACGAAAGCACCACATAAGACCCTGATCAGATTCTTAAGGGTCCTGGAGGGGGGAGAATGGGGCAAACTAATTATAGGAGGGGACTTTAATCTGGTATTAGACCCAGTGGCAGATAGATCTAAATCTTCACAAGAAGTTCGCTTCTCCAAAAAAAACAGGCAAATCTTAAAACTTCTGCACTCCTTAGATCTGGTTGACGCCTGGAGAGGTCTGCACCCCAGAGGAAGGGACTATACTTTTTATTCCCCCACACACGGGACTTATTCCCGTATAGACACAATATATATATGTAATTTGCTTCTAGACAGCTCAAACAAAGCGTCTATTGTTCCGTGCACCTGGTCGGACCACGCGGCGGTCACACTAGAGGTAGACCTGGGAGTTCAATTTCGGATGCCGTATACCTGGAGACTTAATGAATACTTAGTTTTGCAATCCAGATTCCAGGAGCAAACTGAGAGGGAGTTGGTGGAATTTTTTGAGTCCAATGCGGGTGGGGAGACAGGGGCGGGTTGGGTCTGGATGGCGCACAAAGCCTACATTAGGGGGGTGTTTATCAAGCTAGCCTCCCAATTCAGAAAACAGAACAATCTAAAAGAAAAGGAGCTATCAGGGAAACTATCTCAATTGGAGCGGCAACATCAGCTTTCTCCCTCGATAGCTTTAAGGAAACAGATAGATAAGGCCAGGCTAGAGCTGGATAGTATTTTAACCATAAAAACGGATAAGGCATTAAGGAGGACTCAACATTTGTTTTATGCTAAGGCGAATAAACCTGACAAGCTACTAGCAAGGAGCTTAAAAGCTAAATATGCTCAAGCCAGGGTATCCCAAATCAAAAATAGGAAAGGCGATCTCACCTACAGCCAAAATGAAATCCAGGAGGTCTTTAGGGACTTTTATCAAAATATTTACTCCACTCAGAAATTGGCCCTAGAAAATGTTATTCATTCCTACCTAAACTCCCTTGATTTGCCCCAAATTTCACCCCGGGACTTACAAAATTTGAATAAAGATGTGACGGTCAAAGAAATTTTAGATGCCATTAAAGAACTGAAGCTAGGGAAGTCCCCCGGTCCGGACGGGTTCACTAACATCTATTACAAAAAGTTCTCGGAAATACTGGCCCCCCATTTATGTAGTCTCTTCAATTCAATTCTAAGAGGAGAGACAACTCCCCCAGAGCTGAATCATGCGGACTTGACGCTCTTCCCCAAGGAGGGCCGGGATCCAAAGGAAGCTAAAAATTATAGACCAATCTCGCTTCTTAATGGGGACGTCAAACTGCTGGCCAAAATTTTCTCCCAGAGGATCTCGATCCTTCTACCCGCCTTAATACATAAGGACCAATCAGGCTTTATTCCAAACAGGCAGACTAGTGATAACATCAGGAGGACTTTAAATGTCATTCATTTGGCCAGGGCTAGGGGTCTCCCTGTGTGCCTACTCGCATTGGACATCGAAAAGGCGTTCGATACCCTGGAATGGCCCTTCCTATTTGCCACTTTGGATAAGTTTGGGTTCAGAGGAAACTTCTTAAACCTGCTGCGTACTTATTATACACTCCCCAGGGCCACACTAAAATTGCCTGGTTCTCATACGGCCTGTATTAAAATCGAGAGAGGTACGAGACAGGGCTGCCCATTGTCTCCTCTTCTCTTTGCTCTGGCCATTGAGCCTTTGGCTCAGGCGATCAGAGTTAACTCCTCTATAGAGGGGGTGCGGGTGGGACACCAGCAACTAAAATGCTCCTTGTTTGCTGATGACCTGCTTTGCACACTTTCGAACCCTAGCTCTTCTGTAGGCGCCCTGATGGACACGATAGGAGTCTTTAGCAATGTGTCAGGCCTGAGGTTAAACCAGGACAAGACAGAAGCTTTGAGTGTTGGGATCCCTTTGGATATTTTGAATCACCTGAAGGGAGTACACAAATTTCTATGGCCCCCCTCACACATCAAATATCTAGGGATTAATTTGACCAACTCATTAACTAATTTGTATAAAGCTAACTATCCACCTCTCTATAGGGCTCTGCGGCGAGACCTGGAAAATTGGACAAACCAACATATCTCATGGACGGATAGAGTAGTCACGGTTAAAATGAATATTTTGCCGAGGCTGCTCTATCTTGCCAGGACGCTGCCAATCCAGATAAAAAATACAGAATTGGCCCGCTTCCAGACCCAAGTGTTTAAGTTCATATGGAGAAATAGACCCCCTAAGATAGCGAGAAAAACGATGTACGTACATAAATCCAAGGGGGGCCTATCTTGCCCTAATTTCCTGAGTTACTTCAGAGCAGCCCAGCTTGCCTCTATCCCACTAGCTCACTCCATTCCACTTCAACCAAACTGGGTCTTTGTAGAGGAGTTGCAGATGGCCCCGCTTACGTGGGGTATTATCCTGTGGGCTCCAGGTGCAAGCGCTTTTTACTCTAGAATACAGAACCCCATAACTAAGTTTACACTGAGAGTTTGGATCTGGGCTAGGAGGAAATACAAACTGACTTACCCGGTTTCTCCCCTCACATCGATCTTTACATCGCCCTCCTTATTAACCACCATCACTGCAGAGTCCAAGGAATATTGGACTTCGCATGGTCTGGATAAGCTGGGGGCTTGGTTTGAGGGAGGGATTATGAGAACTTCAGAATCCATGATTAGGAACTTCGAGGTTCCACACCGGGAACACTTTAATTACATTAAAATAAGGAGCTGGATTGATGAGATACAAAAAACCCATGGACCCCCGAGGGAAACTTGGATGTCGGTGGTGTGTAAGAGTGAGGCCCTGTCCAAAGGAATCTTGGGGTCAATATACCAAATCTTCAATAGTCCACCAAGCACTTGGAGGCCTTCCTTTGTATCGAGGTGGGAGTTGGACCTAGGGCAAATTTGGGATGGGAATCAATGGGCTGAATCCTTAACGAACCTATCTAAGGGTTCACTTAATTATAGTTTATTAGAAACCTCCCTTAAGATTTTACATCGGGCATATACAACTCCAGTTCGACTAAATAATATATCCCAAACAATCTCAGATAGATGTTTTAGGGGGTGTCACGGAAGGGGAGACTTCATTCATACTTGGTGGAGTTGTCCTAAGGTATTTAAAATTTGGTCTGAGACGACCAATCTAATTTCGCTAATACTCAAAACCCCACTACAACCATCAATAGCAGTCTGTCTCCTGGCAGCACGCTTCTCAAAATTGGGAGGGGAGGGGAATAAACTGGCACAACTGATATTTCTAGCAGCTAAGAACACCATCGCAAGACGATGGAAGAGTAGGGATATTAATTTCCATGATGTAACAAACAAAATAACCTTTATTTGCATTAATGAGCGGATGACCCATATCATATCAGATACACATCACTGCTTCCTGGAGGTTTGGGAACCCTGGATTCTATTCACAGACAGTAATATATAATAACTAAGTTAAGGGAACACATTAAAGAAGCCATTCCTGATGTGCGGCTGGGGAGTGGAGTGTGGAGCGGACGGGGAGAAGTGGTGAGAGGTCCCGGAGAGATACTTCTTCAGTACGCCAAAGGTACAGGGGGGGAGGATGGCTACCTTAAGATTGGCTGAGCAGGGAATTAATGGGGGATGACACCCCACCATAGGTGTTATATAATGTCACTTGTTTTTGTTTTTTGTTTTTTTTTCTATTTTATTTTCTTTTAACATATCTCCTGCTGCTCAGGTTCATCCATGGAAATGTGAATTACTGCAATTTGAGCAATGTGACTTTATAAGCTGTATATATTGCTGAGTATTAAGAAACTAGTGTGAATATTTTTGGACAGAATCACAAAAAAAAAGAAAAAGAGTTGGAATGGAGTTTTTATTTAAATGGAATGGTTTTAATATATTAGCAATATGATGTTAGTTATAAGACAACATGTGGACTATGTTTTTCATTATTCTTTTTGTTTTGTCATTGCAATTCCAGAACTTCTCAATAAAATTTATGTTATAAAAAAAAATAAAAATAAAAATTAGTCTGCTGGAGTTTCAAAGAAAAGAAAAAGTAAGCAAAAAAAGTCTGCAAAACTGTCTCTAATGAACCTATTTTGCCTCCTGACAATAATGTAGATATAGAAAGTTGTACTGAGATCTATATTGAGGAAGGTTATGATAGTCCTTTATTTAGAGCACTAACAGTAGACACTCATTATTGAGGATTAATGAATGTGCTTTGTCAGTTTTGTGGGGCCTATCATTTTCTGAAAGAACGACCAACTGATGGAGAGTTTATTATTTGCTGTCAGAAAGGAAAGGTAAGACTTCCAGAAAGACACACATTCCCAGAATATTTAAAAAGTATCATGAGTGATCCTACATTTCCCAATTATACCAAATTTAAGAAAAACATTAGCTTATTTCATTTGCGTCAATGGGTGCAAATATACCACCAGACTTTACATTTACACCCAGAAACAGGAGAACAAAGGACATTTACACAGTTATATGTACTTGATACAATGGAAGCTGTGGAACAACGAATGATGCTTCCTGAAAATAAACAATGCTTACCCATAGTCTTTGAACTGCTTGATAACATTATGGCGAACAACCCTTATAGTAAAGCATACAAAAAATGATCGGAGGTTGAAAAAGAACAACTGGCACATGCGCCACCATAAATATGGTTCTCAAAAGGGATCGCCATACTGATCAAAGACGGTATCATTTACCAAAAGCAAATGAGGTTGCCATGGTATTTAAAAATGATGATGGGGAACCACCATTTGAGCGGTATATAAGAATATATCCACGCAATCAAGAACAACCTTTTATAAACATCAATATTTAAAGCAGTAATTTGGATCCTATGACATATCCCATTTTCTTTCCAAATGGGGAGCCAGGATGACAACCAAAATTACAGTTGCAAAGTCATCCCAATAGTAAAGTTCGTGTTAGAAACAATATTTCCATGCTGGAATATAAAGTGGCACAAACTGCTGTCTGGGATCATTATAATCCTATTTTCTGTGGAGGTAAACTCACACAACAATGGATTATTGATTCCTATCTACAAGTCGAAGCAAATAATCCAAATGTTGTCAAATTTCAACAAAACAAGCTTTGAGTAGAACAATATTGTGGATTGGTGGATTATGTTGCTGAATTGGCTGCAAACAGAGACATTCCAGCTGGACGAGCAATGATTTTGCCATCCTCTTTCCAAGGATCTCCTCGCAATATGCGAGAAAGATACAATGATGCCATAGCTATTGTCACTAAATTTGGAAAACCTGATTTATTCATTACATTTACATGTAATCCACAATGGCCAGAGAACAAAGAAAATGTACTGCTTGGACAACTACTTCTGACCAACCAGATTTGGTGGCAAGAGTATTCAAAATAAAACTTAATTTGTTAATTCATGATATCACTAAAGCAGACTTATTTGGAAAATGTGTGGCTTTTGTTTATACCAATTAATTAAAAAAAAGAGGCCTGCCACATGCACGTATACTTTTAATCTTGCAAGAAAAAGATAAATTGAATACAGCAGATAGAGTGGATTCAGTAATAACTGCTGAACTGCCACATCCAGAGAAACATTCAAGACTTTATGAAATTGTAACTCATAGAATGATACATGGTCCATGTGGAGAGAGCAATCCAAAGTCACCATGTATGGAAAATAAGAAATGCATAAAAGAGTTTCCAAAACAATTTCAAATGCAGACTTATGTTAATTGTGATGGATACCCTTTGTATAAAAGAAGAGAAGGACAAACAGCTATTATCCGTGGCCAAAAGGTCGATAATGGATATGTGGTGTCATACAATCCACATTTGCTGGTGAAGTACAATGCGCATATCAATGTGGAAGCTTGCACTTGCATCAAACATCAAATCCATAAAATATGTGTATAAATATATATATAAAGGATATGATGCAGCAACTGTTGTTGTGCGAAGTGCACACAATGAAAAAGACTACCCCATTTTACATGACAAACTTTCTTCTTATTTAGATGCTTGCTATGTAAGTGCTCCCGAAGCAATGTGGCATCTTCTCAAATTTGAGATGCATTATCGGTCACATGCTGTGTATTGATTAGCTGTCCATTTGCCACAAAGTTAATTTGTTTGCTTCACTACTGGCAATGAAACAAATGCTTTAGCACAAAGTGAAGATAGAGCAACCACGCTTACTGCTTGGTTTCAATTAAATTGTCACAACACTCAGGCCATACAATTTTTATACATTGACATTCCAAATCACTATGTATTTGTAAATGGGGAATGGAGACAACTAAAGAAACATAATTATAAAATTATCCCAAGAATATATACCATCAGCCCACGAGACATTGAACGTTTCAGTTTAAGATTACTGCTTTTACATGTTCCCAGTGCACAAAGTTATGAACATTACCGCAGAGTCAATGACATAGTTTATGACACTTTCCAGTTAGCTGCAAGACATCAAAACTTTCTAGAAGATGATACAGAATGGGCGAGATTTCTCGAGGAAGCACCACTATGTCAAATGCCAAAGCAAATGAGAGAACAATTTGCTTTTATTTGTATCTTTTGCAATGTATTAGATGCCTTAACTTTCTCTGAAACATTTAAATTATATATGTGTGAAGATTTCTTGCAACGTTATAATGAGAACATTGCACAATTTAAAGAATTTATGGAATTACAGGAAATCTTTCTTTGTCATGGATTAAATTGTGCCAAATTTAATCTGCCTGATCCAGGATTTATAGATGAAATTAACTTTGATGAGTATGACACTGACATTGAATACCAAAAAAACACAAGAAAAAATTGTAAGTTTAAATGCATTGCAATTGGAAGCATTTGACGCCATCACAAATGCAATAGAAGATGACATGCTCAAAGAGCGTTATTTCTATCTGGATGGCCCTGGTGGATCAGGGAAAACGTATCTATATAATTTGTTGATGAGTTGCATTCGAGCACAGGGTCAAATAGCACTGCCATTTGCAACCACTGGAATTGCTGCACTTTTGTTAGAAGGTGGTAGAAATGTTCATAGTGGATTTAAACTGCCAGTTCCCATTCTGGAAACATCAGTGTTCGATATTCAAATGAATTCATTACAAGCCAAAAAATTGCACAAGAGTAAATTAATTATAATAGATGAGGCAACTATGATGTCATGTCATGCCCTCCAATGTATTGATCGATTATTAAAAGAAGTTATGGCTAACGGTTTGCCATTTGGTGGAAAGGTGATTTTGTTAGGAGGAGATTTCAGGCAAACATTACCTGTGGTGCCACATGGCAATCGGACTGACATTGTCGAAATGTGTATAAAAAGAAGTAAGCTGTGGAAAATATTTACACACCTTAATTTAGAAGTAAATATGAGATCTGAAGGCCGAAATCAATTCAATGATTGGCTCATTCACATTGGAGAAGGAAAACAGTCAAAAATAAATAATTTACCTGATGATGCAGTACAAATTCCACCAGAAATGATTTCAACAGAACCACTAACTTCAACAATCTTCCTCAATACCATCAATAACGAGGATTACTCAGACATTGCAAGCAAAGTCATATTGACATAAAAAAATATTGATGCCTTGAATTTAAACAACAAAATATTAAAATTAATCAATGTTCCCCAAAAAAACTATTACAGTGCAGATTCTGTTCTGGCTGACGACAAAGATAGTGAAGCAAACTTTAGTATGGAATTGATTAATTCTTTAACTCCCTCTGAAATGCCACCACATGTTTTGCAACTTAAAAAAGGGGCAATTATCCCAAAAAAGGACTTTGTAATAGGACCAGATTAATTGTGAAGGATTTAAAGGATCATTTTATACATGCCGAAATTATGAGTGGTACCCATAAAGGCAAACCAGTTCTTATACCGAGAATTGATTTGGCTCCAAGTGAAAGGGGTTTTCCTTTTGTCCTTCAAAGGAGACAATTTCCCATTAAATCCCCAGGACAAACCTTTAAGTCTGTGGGTATTTTTTTAAAGGAACCTGTGTTTGCACATGGCCAACTATATGTTGCATTTTCAAGATGCAATAATCCTGAGGAAATTAAAGTACATGTTGAAGAAAACCCAAGTCAGGGTGATTTATTGGAAGATGGATGGGTTTTTTACAAAACACATTGTGTACTATGAGGTGCTGTAAATATAGAGGACAGTGGTTTCATTTCGACGACAACATTTTATGTTACTCAGACTGATTTTAGAGTACCACTATTTCAAGAAGAAACTCTATACAATGGCAAAAAAACATAGAGAACAGTGGTTTTACTTCCAGGACAAAATGTTAGCTCTCTGGGACTCTTTAAATTGGAGACCACTATTTCACTTAGGAAACTCTATGTGCCACTTGAACAAAGTAAAACAAGAACACAAAAAAATGTATCAAAAAGAAAAACAAAAGTAAACAGTGGTTATACAGATTGGAATGTGTTAGAAGTTACCTTTTTACATGATTGGCCCCACAAAACAATTAGGTGCCATTTTCTTTAATTGGAAGCTTAAATGTTAATGTTTTTTGGTACTATTTCACATGTTAACATTATCTTTTCAAAGTTGTGGAAAGTTAGTTCAAGCTATATTGTATATAGTCAAAGATTTATGTTACTACAGGTTTAATCATTTGTTAATACATTGAACTGTATAATTTTAATACAGAGTATTGATTCAGGGAGTAATCCGATCGCCAGTTAATGGGGTCAGGAAGGAATTAATTTTTTTCCCTCTTTGATACAATTGGCCAAGTTTCAATGGGTGGTTTTATTGTTTGCCTTCCTCTGGATTCAATGCCTATTTAGATTAACAAGTGTTTAAAAAAAAATAATGTTACAAAGCCTCTCATTGTTCAAAATAGTTATTTACATAAACTTTACAGTCGTCTGTTATTCATGGATAACTATCAATTCAAAATGTTAGCATTGTTAAAAAAAATGTTTCAACATTGTTTAAAATACAAGTTGCATGTTACAAACTTTTATGTTATGGTTTACAATATGTATTCATGAAAACTTTACACATTGAAAGTTAAAAAAATAAAAAGTTTTATTCAAATTTTTCTATTTCTTGGTACATAATAAAACAAAAGTTTAAGAATGTCAGAGACTCATATTGTGTGGCAAACAGTTTTCACAGCATTAACATTTTATTGACCGTCATTTTTTGACAGGCAAGTCCCTAGTCAGACAAATAACAAATAAATAAAGTATTAGATAAGTTTAAAATAAAGTATTATTATTATTATTATAAATAATAATAATAATAATAATAAAATAAATATAATAATATTAATAAGTTTAGAACTATAACATACAATATTATTATTTGTATTATTATTGTTAATAAAAATAATGATAATAATAATGATAATAATTATA
>JAPZIH010000293.1:0-5000 GCA_027410445.1 Discoglossus pictus
TTATACTCGAGTATATACGGTATGTACTTTCCCTCCAAAGGGATTTGCATAAATTAGTGGAATGGGCATCTAAGTGGCAGATGAGATTGAATACAAATAAATGTAAAGTATTGCATCTGGGAAGGAAAAATAGCCATGCAATTTATAATCCTAATGTAGCAAATTTAGGGTTATCGGATATTGAAAGGGATTTGGGAGTACTTGTGGACAACCACCTAGGTAACAGTGCTCAATGCCAAACAGCATCTGCAAAGGCAAGTAAATTATTAGCATGTATTAAGAAGGTTATAGAAGCAAGGGAAGCAAATATAATTCTCCCACTATACAAATCCCTAGTACGTCCTCAGTTGGAATATGGAGTACAATTTTGGGCCCCACTACATAAAAAGGACATTTTAGAGCTGGAACAATTACAGAGAAGGGAAACAAAGCTAATAAAGGGAATGGATGGGCTAAGTTATGAAGAAAGACTAACAAAATTAAACTTATTTACTCTAGAAAAAGGCGTCTAAGAGGGGATATGATTACTTTATATAAATATATCCAGGGTCAATACAAGGCTTTGTCAAGGGAACTGTTTCTGCCAAGAGGTTTTCAGCTGACAAGGGGGCATCTTTTAAGATTAGAAGTAAAAAGATTTCACCTTTTAAAGAAAGAAAATAAATCTTCACAGTAAGGGTGGTTAATCTGTGGAATTATCTACCAAAGGAGGTGATGACAGCAGATTCAATAGATAACTTAAAAAAGGGATTGGATATATTTTTAAATAAAAAGGGCATTATGGGCTATCCTGGATAAATAGAGAGGGAATATTGATCCAGGGATGAATCCGATAACCAGTATCTAGGGTCAGCAAGGAATTTTATATGTTTTTCCTGTTGAGACTATTGGCAAAGTTTCAAGTTTTTTTTTTTTTTCTGTTTGCCTTCTTCTGGATAAATTAACAAATAAATCTGCGTATTGCAGATCAGAGGAGATCTAAAAAGGTTGAACTTGATGGACTAAAGTCTTTTTTCAACCTAAATTACCCAATGACCCAAAGCTATCAGGGAGTATTAATGCAGGCAAGATGGAACAAATATATAACTTAAATGATTACATATTAAAATCAGATATCTACACATAACTCAATATATGCTGAAAATGTATGCAGACGCACAAGTAAAGAACTAAGAAACCACCTAATACATCAACTTTATACAAAAAAACATACCGTATATACTCGAGTATAAGCCTACCCGAGTATAAGCCGAGGCACCCATTTTACCACAAAATACTGGGTAAAATGAGTGACTCGAGTATAAGCCGAAGCTGGGAAATGTGCTTGCCCCGTGTGTCCCTCTTGTGCTCTCTCTGTCCCCCTCTCTCTCCGTGTCTTTTCTCCCCTCTCCCTTCCCTGTGTCTCTTCTCCCCTCTCCCTTCCCTGTGTCTCTTCCCCCCTCCCTTATCACCCTCCTTAACCTCCCTCCTCATCCTCCCTCCTCATCCTCCCTCCTCATCCTCCCTCCTCATCCTCCCTCCTCAACCCCCCCATCCTCAACCCCCCCATCCTCAACCCCCCCATCCTCAACCCCCCCATCCTCAACCCCCCATACTGATCCACTCTCCTCAACCCCCCTTCTCAACCTCAACCCCCCTCCTCAACCTCAACCCCCCTCCTCAACCTCAACCCCCCTCCTCAACCCCTCCTCCTTATCCTCGACCTCCCTCCTTATCCTCGACCTCCCTCCTTATCCTCGACCTCCCTCCTTATCCTCGACCTCCCTCCTCATCCTCGACCTCCCTCCTCATCCTCGACCTCCCTCCTCATCCTCGACCTCCCTCCTCATCCTCGACCTCCCTCCTCATCCTCGACCTCCCTCCTCATCCTCGACCTCCCTCCTCAACCCCTTCCTCATCCTCTCTCCTCAATCCCCCATCCTCAACATCAACCTCCCTCCTCATCCTCAACCTCCCTCCTCAACATCAACCTCCCTCCTCATCCTCAACCTCCCTCCTCATCCTCAACCCCCCTCCTCATCCTCAACCCCCCTCCTCATCCTCAACCCCCCTCCTCATCCTCAACCCCCCTCCTCATCCTCAACCCCCCTCCTCATCCTCAACCCCCCTCCTCATCCTCAACCCCCCTCCTCAACATCAACCCCCCCATCCTCAACCCCTCAGACACCCGGGGGGGGGGGGGGGTAGAGAGACACCCGGGGAGGGGGCAGAGAGACACACTGGGGGTTTAGAGAGACACGGGGGGGGGGGGGTTGGGGGGCTTTGAGTGACTCGAGTACAAGCCGAGGGGGCCCTTTTTTTTAAAAACAAAGGGCTGAAAAACTCGGCTTATACTCGAGTATTTACGGTAATCTAAATCGCCAAAGAGTAAGCCTCCTTCATCAACTAAAGGAGAACAACATATATGAAGCTGAACATGTAGAAAAAGAGTATAAAAAATAAAAAAACTCAGCTGCATCTTCCAGCATAACAACATAAGAGAAAATAAAAGATCCAAATTTAGCCCTGAAATTTGCTAACCAACAACAACATGTTTAAAAACCTACCGACTCAAAGAAATAGTTTTTCTGAAAAATATATAGGAATTATAAATCTCCAAAAACAATCAACTATCACAAGCAGAGACCTCTGTTCTCTTCAAAGGATTGTCTTTCCGTCCAGACATAAAATACAACTATACTCGGACATAGAAGAATTCTTCAGGAGATTGAGACTGGCAGAATATTTCCACAAGAGACATACCACAACATCATTAGATTATAACAAGAAAAAATAAATCCTATTTCAGCCCACCACCTGGTCGTAAAACCAAACTGGACAGTTATATAGAAAGCTTTTGCCTGAGAACTGCATCCATTGTAACAACACAATATAAAAGAGACTTGCACAATCTTACTCCATCAGAAAGAACTGTCATAAAGATTTAAAAAAAAAAAAAAAGGCAACCCCGACATCATCATCAAACCGGCAGACAAAGGAAATGTAGTTGTTATGGTTATGAATACTCAGGACTACATAAATAAAGCCAACAGACAACTGTCAGACAACACCTACTACAAGAAACTGAACCAGGACCCTACAGAAATATATACTCTTCAACTTAAACTCATCATAACATTCCCTAAAAATAAACATCAAGAATTAGAATAACTCATCCCCACTTATCCTACAACTGGGAATTTCTACCTACTTCCAAAAATCCACAAACCAGGCAACCCAGGGAGACCAATTGTTTCAGGTATGGACACACTGACTGAACAGATATCTGGATTTGTTGAAAACATCCTTGAACCATTAGTTAGTAACACCAGTAGCTATATACAAGACACCAGTGACTTTCTCAACAAACTCATATTAAATACCTACCTGCTAACACACTACTTGTTACCATGGATGGAGTCTCTTTATAGCAACATCCCTCACAAAGATGGCACCGAGGCATGCTTTTAATAGAATATATCCCTACCCACAACTATTTAACTTTTATTTTTTGTTTTCCCACAATCTCAGAAGCAAGTGGGGTTGGGGGGATTTTTCCAATTGTAAAGTTAAACTGGGGTGATATAGATTCTGTGGAGGACTTCTGATCGATGTTTCTAGTATGCTGCTACTAAGGGATCCCTTTGAGTTTTCCCACACATCTAAATCCCATGAGCCATTTATATATATAGTTTGGTTTTATGACATTCGAATATATATATATGTACACACACATTTAAAATATTTTTTGGGGTAAAACCTTTAATGTTTTCCCTTTAAAATTATTGAAAAAAACGCTGAACAGTCCTTTTAAAATAATACTGAGTTCAAACACGCTTCTTCTCTTATCTTAGGACTCTAATATATCTATGTGAATAACCTAGTAAATAAACCTGCTTATTCTCTTTGGTGACAACAAATCCTATGTCTAAACACCTATCATTATAGTGTCGCATAGGGACAGAAATAGAGTGAGGAGAGAAAATGACAATCAACTATGATGCCTCTCTGCAATATACCAGAGTGGTTATAAACATTGATTGAATGGTTAATAGGCTGTCTTCATATTGGTCACAAAATCATAAGACAGCCTTTTAAATTGCGTGAAACTAAACAAACAAATAAAAACAATTGGTTAAGCACCAGTGGTTAAGCATTCATATATATATAATTATACACAGTTACAAAGGATTAGTGCTTAACACTATGTAATGTAGATAAAACTGAAGCTAAAGGTAAAAAATAGTACAACTTTAATAAGTATGTCATAAAAGAAAAAACTACGCCGTGGATTGTTAGCCTTAAATATTATGGGTTATTAACAGAATGCTAATTAGCCTTGAAGGGTGTATATAATAAGATAGATCCTAAAACTGTTAAACAGTTATTTAGAGCACATAAATTATGTTCCTTGCTCATAAACATAAAAAAGAAAAAATCCAAAAAGAATACAATAATGGAGTGTCTAAAAATGTGAATACTAATAAGTTGATAAATAAAATAGCTATATCACTATATAAATCAGTGTTACAAGAGAGTGCAATTAATGGAAAGTGTATGTATTAAATACAGACAAAAAAAAACTGTATAAAGTGCTAATGTGCTGAATAAAGTGCTAGGGTTTACAGTAAAGTAATAAAGTGCTAGTATAATTAGGTAATAAATATCGCTGAAAAACATCCAGCTTGATAGATAGTTGTATCACATTAGAGTGAATTTAGTAAATTTGATATATATGTGCACTACTTTAATGAAAAAACTAGAAGTGTAGAGTACAATTCTCCCAATATTGTTAACAGGGTATTATTAATATATTCTAAACACCTTGCTTGATTCAATTCACAAGCTTACTCCATAATAGAACCAAGTAATATATGGGCAAACTTCATATATTGGGAGACCAAAATAATTGGATGCCCTTGAAAGACAAAATGAAGATAAAAAAATAGATAAGGAAAAAGAAGACATACAGTTAAAATCAATAGGAAATGACATTTGGTCTCTGAGTTATTAGGGAAACG
>JAPZIH010000293.1:7500-30000 GCA_027410445.1 Discoglossus pictus
ATAACACAGATAACCCGCCATTTTACGCCAATGCGGAAGTACACCACTACGCTAACGGTTTCGTCTCGCGCACGCACACTATTACACTGCACACATTCATCACGCTTACACAGCAGCTCCACACCACTAATGCTGCAGCAACATCAAAACAGATTTGCAGCTCTTCAACACAATGCTTCAAAATAGGTAAAGTATATTCATTTATTAATGTATTATATATTTTAGTATTACACACCAAACACCATTAGCTACCTTACAATTTCATTGCCGTCATTTTTTGACGGGCAATTCTCTAGTATATATATATATATATATATACTACATGAGATGGAACCCTCAGTTTGAATAATAACAGCAGATGCAGAGAGAGAGTTGGGACAGCATCTGACATCATCAGGTAAATACATATATGGGGAATAAACACAACATAGCAAAGGAAACATTTATACACATATTATATACACATATACATCAATATATACATGAAAAAGCAGAGCACTGAAGTCAAAAGGTATCAAATTATATTGCAATACTCATTATTAATATATATATATATATATATATATGTATATTAATAATTACTAATTACTAGATTACTGGACATTCACGGCTGCTTCACTCTTCAATTTTATATATATATATATATATATATATATATATATATATATATATATATACTAGCGACTTGCCCGTCAAAAATTACGGGGCAATAAAATTGTAAGGTAGGGAATGCTGTTTGGGCCGGACATTAATGTTTTTGGTGGTCCGAGATCCTTCGGCGCTCTTTGCGAGGTTGTGTTGTTTAATTTTTTTTTTTTCTGATACGCGCTTTTGCTGTTATTGTTTTGTCGGCGGTGATCTGCTTTTTGCGCTTATTGCAAGGCTTTGTGTGCTATGAGCAGCGTTGGCGCTCGTTGTGAGTCACGCAGTGAATGGGTTATGTTTTTATTGTGTATTTGTTGTTTTTGTGTATATTTGTTTTTGTATGCTAATGAAATAATAAATTAATATACCTTATTGGTCCGAATATAAGCCGCACCTTTTTTCCGATTTTTGAGTTTGTGATTTACGGGTGCTGCTTATATTCGCAACCGTAAAAAAAATCGGTGACGATTTTGTGTGCTTGAGAGGTACGTGTGCGGCTTCTATTCGTGAACGTAAAATTACTGCCGATTCGCGCGATTGAGACTTTGGTATTGTAGCAGTTGAATAGCGATTTACGATTTTAGTGATTCTAACATCCTGTAAGGCCTGTAACCTGCAAAAAAAGTTACAGTACTAATTAGAAAGCCTGTTTCTTCCAATGGCTGATCACTTGAAGAGAGTATTTTTCTCTCCAATTTTAAGGGTGCGGCTTATATTTGAGTACTATCTTTTTTTCTATTTTTTCCCTTTGAATTTTACAGGTGCGGCTTATATGCGGGTGTGGCTTCTATTCGGACCAATACGGTACTTCACCTATTTGGAAGTAATATATGCAGGAAGCATTGTGCTGAAGAGCTGACAGTCTGTTTTGTTTTTTCTGCAGCATACATTGTAGGTTTGCACTGTTGTGGAGCTGAGGTGTAAGTTTCAGCAATGTGTGCAGTGTGTAGTGTAAATAGGTTGCGTGCGCGAGTGAAAGCCATTATGGTAGCTGTGTACTTCCGCATTGTGTAAGTTAGTGTTGTAAAATGGCGGCGAATGTGTATGTGGTACGCGGCTGTGTATGATGTAGCGTCCTTGGTAAGAGTGTATCTTGTACCTCGTACAGGTTTTTTTAAAAGCTGTATGTGCTTGGTGGTGTTTTGCGTGTTTAGGGTCCTGTAGCCTCGTTTTCGTTTTTTTCGGCAGCCATTTTTTCTCTCGCTTAAAGGATTTTTGTGTGTCTAAACTCTGGAATTTGGACTTAAATTGAGGTGTGACTTCACTTGCAGAGGTCCTGGGTTCCCCCCCCCCCTTGCTGTGGGTAAGCATTTTATTTATTTTTTGTGTGTATTTATTGTGTTTTTAATGTTTTCAGGTGCGCGCGGTTCGGGCGTTAAGGTTGTATTTTTGTGAGGTCGTAATGTTTTTTTTTCTAAGTCCCGCGGTTCGTATTTTTTTGTGTAAGTCCGTATATAGTGATTGCGTGTTAGATCTATTTTGGTAAAGTGCCGTTTGTGTGGGTGTTTGTAACCTGGTGTGAGGCGCCGTAGAACCTCCACCTCCGCAAATGCGGCCCCTGCTTCGTGAGGGTCCGCATTTGAGGCCTGCAGTGAGCCTTTGGCTCATTGCAGCCAACGTGGGGGCCTCCACCTCCGCAAATGCTCTGAAAAGTACACATATACATTACCCTATTACCCACACTCTATTGGAAGAATATGAGATAAGACGTTCACAGAGGAAAGAATTACCAACCAACAAGCCAACAAGTGTTGGGAAGTCTATAATATACCTTCTAGACTAAGTTATAAAAGGTGAGAGCTTTACCTACTGATCTCTGTGAACAAGGGTGTGGGATTACAATATATCGGTTATTTTGCACTAGGAATTGGCGCACTATCTCTCCCCACCCTGCAGGACTTAGAAAAAAAAAAATACGAGACATGGGACTTAGGAAAAATACTAAGTTAACGCCCAAAGCAAAAAACACGAAACATACAAAAAAAAAAAAAAAACATCACGCACGGGGGAACAGCCAGGACGTCTGGAGGTGAGGTGGAACGCAAATTTAAGTTGATTTTGCAGAGTTTCTCGAGTGGTGGCAAAAAACAAAAATGAAAACCGTGCAAAACACTGCCAACCGCATACCACTTTCACCCAGGAACGTACGAGCTACAAAATACACTATTAAAAAAGGATGGCAAATGCTCGCGAACCACGTAGCATAGACAAATGACGCTATTTGACAATCCTAACTTGCCACAACATTATGCATCTAAACTAGCGCTTTACACAAATAAACAAACGGTGTGCCCTCGCGCACGCTGCCTATTCCTAATGCACAGTTGGGACATTCATAAGACTATCTCCTCAGGGCAGCAACAGTCCGACAATAAAAAGACATTGTTATTTCTTCAGGCTATTGACTGTTACATATGTTAATTAGAAAAAGGTAAACTATATATTAATTTATTATTCAATTAATTAATTAATTAGTATTTAAAAAAAATAGGGAGAGGAGCCAAAGGATACGCGAGGAGAGTCTCGCACTGAGCGCCGAAGGTTCTTACAGTATAAAAAGCTTAACATTGTGTGCCAAACAGCAATGTCAGGCTTCAAATTTTATTGACCGTCATTTTTTGACAGGCAAGTCGCTATTATATATCACATATAATAGTTGTCAAACTGCGAGATGTTGTGACGCTTTGCGTGGTGCGTATGAGTTAGGCGGCGCTCATCGCTTGCAAACCTGGCGAAGTGAGGCAAGTCGTTAACGCATAGCACGAGCTGTTAAGGCACTAAAATTCGCAGCACAAAGGCAATGAGCGCTGAATGCACTCATTGCCTGCTCGCCTCGCAAAGCGAGGCAATGAAACACACAGGACTTATCCACCAAACACTTAGTAAATGCAGTATCGCCTTAGCCTCCAAGATCTTGACAAACGTGGGACTTAGAAAAAAAAAATTCAGAGAAGTGGGACGCGAATTTAAGAAGATTTCGACGACTTTCACCACTCGAAAATCGACTAAGCGAGAAAAAAATGGCGCCCCAAAAAATGAAAACGAGGCAACACGACCCCGGACCACGCAAAACACTGCCAAACGCTTAGCACTTTCACACAGGAACGTACGAACTACAAAATACACTATTACAAATGACTGAAAATGCTTGTATGAATCTACAATGGCGCTTTACACAACTAAACCAACGGATTTCCCTCGCGCACGCAGCCTATTTATAATGCACAGTTTGGACATTCATTACACTTTATCATTAGGGCACCAACACTCAAACTGGTCATTGTATGCTGCCGGAAAATACAGATTGTTAGCTCTTCTGGATATATTAATTACAAATAGGTAAAGTATATTAATTTATTCAAGAACTAACGAATTCATTATTAGTTAATTAAATATAGATAAATATATATCTCTCTTTAGGATGAGTGACAAAGATGCTCAGAGGTCCAAAAGTAGACGAGGAGAGGCTCGACGTGAGTGCCACAGGCCCTCAGAGTACAAAAAGGTTTACAGTGTGTGTCAAACAGCATTCCCATGGCTTCAAATTTTATTTCCCAGTCATTTTTGACGGGCAAGTTGCTAGTGTATATGTGTATATATATATATATATGTGTGTATATATATATATATATATATATATATATATATATATATATATATATATATATATATATATATATATATATAGATAGATATATAGATAAATAATCAGAGTATTGCAGTATATAGTGATACCTTTTTTATTGGACAAACATATTCATAGGTTTCATGACGAGCTTTCGAGAGCGTTCCTCTCTTTGTCAAGTCAGAGTCAATACTGATATAGATATAGATATATATATATATAGATATATAGATATATATATATATATAGATATTTATCTCCTTTATCTCACACACACAGTCTTTAACAATTTCTCTGAAAGTGTGTGCTCGTGGTCTACTCTGCTTCTAATGTTTGTTCAAACTTCAAAATTACATGAAGCTTTTCCAGAATTACAGTTGTCCATTTAATAGAGCAGGGATTGTTCAGCTTCACTTGTTAGACTAAAGATGTTCAACATGTCAGTGTGTATAGTGGAGTATTTGCATGAGCCAGGATCTGAAGCAGATATGCTAAGTTCTTCTTTTTTTCTCATCTTTTAGTATATTCGTGAATGTTTGCACCGGAACCGCAATCCCCACCTCACTCTGGTCACTTTATCCTCAACGTTACCCGACGAGCAGGAAAGTTGCACAATACCCAGCTCAAAACTGCGCCACAAGCCCCCACCTTTACCATCCAAGAAGGTAAGACACTGGTATTGTCGGCTAAGAAGGCCCCATTGTCACCCTACATATATATACATAAATAATGTGTGTGTGTGTGTGTGTATAATATATATATATATATATATATATATATATATATATATATATAAATTTATATATATTATTTATAATTTGAAAACTCCGCTGTGATTTAACACCTGTTTAATAATTATAAGGAGGAGGAATTTTATTATTATACCTAAAATAGAAATACACCGCTAAATATGTAATTTTAAAAGTATAATCTATAAAACAGGAGGGTATCCTCCAAGATATACTGCTACAAATGCTGAATCCTAATGGATATAACGTCTAAAGGGAAACAAATTAAATATCATAATAAAATTGGAGACACAATTGTAATTTTACAATAGATGTAGTATAATAGACTAGTATAATATGATTGGATAACCGTGAACTACTGAATATAAATATAAATAGGCAAATAATAATCCATTTATATTTATAGATCCAACAATCAATAAACCTTTTCTCAAATGAGAATAAGTGAAAATATAAGTATTAATATTATATACAGTAAAGAGATAAATCAGATATAATGCACAAATAAAGTTTACAACATATATAGGTGATCCCATATATAGGATAGTTGATGTCAAACTATGAATACGAAGTGAAACGCTGTGTAAAAAATGTGTATGTCCCCTTTAATACTGACTAGTATTAAATATTCAAGAATTTCTTATAAGCTATATATTAATTAGTAATAAAGGCAATCCTCATATTCCTTAGATAAGTGCAGTAAAAAAAAAAACATAGTAGAGTTTTAAAAAGTGTAATCAAAATAGTTAAAAAAGCTCTGTTTACGGTAGTAGTATGTTATGAATGCCCTCTGCAGCTTTGGTACGTATTTGGATAGTAGTGCTTAGTTGAATAGAGTACAGACTGGCTATATAGAGGTCTCCCTTACAGGCTTCACATATATAACTCAAATTCAGCAGGGAGCCCTTCAGACTTGATAAAGAATGGTTAAATCTCTCAAAAGCTTGTCGCTATAAAAAAAAAAAGTCATTTGTCTAATGCCAAAGGTATCATAATATACTGCAATACTCATTATTTATATATATATATATATATGTATATATATATATATATATATATATGTATATGTATATATATATATATATATATATATATATATATATATATATATATATATATATATATATAAAATATCAATTACATATATAGTTGTGGATCTTGCGATGTTGGTGACGTTTGCGAGAGAGAGGAAAAGGAGACACGGGGGAGGGGAAAAGGAGACACGGGGAGGGGAAAAGGAGACACGGGGGAGGGGGGAAAGCGACACGGGGGAGGGGGGAAAGCGACACGGGGGAGGGGGGAGGGAGGAAAGACACGGGGTAGGGAGAGGGAGGAAAGACACGAGGGAGGGAGGGGGAGGAAAGACACGAGGGAGGGAGGGGGAGGAAAGACACGAGGGAGGGAGGGGGAGGAAAGACACGAGGGAGGGAGGGGGAGGAAAGACACGAGGGAGGGAGGGGGAGGAAAGGGACGAGAGGGAGGAAAGGGACGAGAGGGAGGAAAGGGACGAGAGGGAGGAAAGGGACGAGAGGGAGGAAAGGGACGAGAGGGAGGAAAGGGACGAGAGGGAGGAAAGGGACGAGAGGGAGGAAAGGGACGAGAGGGAGGAAAGGGACACGGGGGAGGGAGGGGGAGAAATCTATAATCTATAAAACAGGAGGGTATACAAATGCTGAATCCTAATGGATATAACGTGCAAAGGGAAACAAATGAAATATCATAATAAAATTGGAGACACAATTGTAATTTTACAATAGATGTAGTATAATAGACTAGCAGAAAGTTGTACTTTAGGGAATGGAGCCCATTAGTGCATAACACTCTAGATATATATATAACAAAGGTAGTGGGCAATAGTAAAATGTTTAACTTTATTAGTTTAATGAAAACACAGACGATTAAAAACTTTAAAAAAAGGGAAAGGTATAAAACCAAACTGTACAAATTCCTTTGGACAGAAGAACTGCAAACCTAATGACCACTGGACAAATATCACTCATAAAGTGGGGTTTGAAGCAGTATTATAAATGAGAAACAGAGAATGGCTGGGTTCTGGCTTGAATTGCTATACAAAAAGGGTAGTATATGGTTAAAATATTAGGCCAAACATTCCTATATCCATATGTGCTATCTATAAATATACTCCCCTAATGAGAGTATGTGACCTAGTATGTCATAAACTTAGGGTAGCGTAAAAAATGTAGATAGCGTGGTAGTATGCTTCTGAGAAGCAGATCTATTTGCATACAAACAATTCTATAGTTTGGCTCTTAAATAACCGAATACTTAATTTCCTCTTATTAAAGTGCAGTGCCACGATTATTTGAGTGGTATAATCATAATTTAGGCCATTCCAAGCAAGCTAACTTCTCTGTATACTCATGTGTAGTGTTTCAGCGTCTCCCTGCGCTGGGGAGATTCGCGCTTTCTAGTTGCGTCGTGCGTGATGACGTCACGTTACGCTAGCCTACGTCCTAACATGTTTCTACGTATTCAACGTCTTTTTCAAAAGATAAAGGCGTGTGTAGGGGCTGGAGGCTATTTAAAGCATATGGTAGCCATGGTTACCTGTACTACCTATATTGCTACACCTCAATTAACCCTATGAATGAATGGGTATACAGCGCTACGGAATATGTTGGCGCGATATAAAGATAATAATAATATATAGCAGGATAGGACTAGATAAAGGAAAGACTAGTCCATATATGATAACAGCATGTTGAATGGAATAAAATATCAGCAAATGAGAGAACCCATATAGATTAATATGTAGCTGGCCAATGGATGTTATAAAGAGCATATATAATAATATATCATGGTATATAAAGTGCATAATAAAACAGAGATCCTTATATGAGTGAAAATAATTAAATATGTTAAAAATAAATGCTACATAAAAGCGTAAAGGACCCAGGGTTTATGGACCATAGTAATGAAACATAACTAGGCCAAAACTAACTATTTGTGAGACCATAGTGGGAAGTGACTTAGTGCATACATACATACATCACTGGAAAGAGGAAAAATCTAATATGGCCATATATGATAAGGACTATGAGTCAATGTGGGTAAATATTATAGATAATATAAACCACTAGGTCATAGTCACGTGAGACCAAAGTGTGAAAAATAATAATAAAATTTGGGGTAAATTGTGACGCATTGGTGGGCCACATCTACCTAAAAGTGAGGTCAGTGTGTAAAAAGTCATATATAAAAGTAAGTAAGGTGCATACTCCATGATCCTGATTAAGGAAATACTTATTTATATTTCTCACATAATCAGAGGGTCCAAATCCAAGACCCAAAGAGATGCCTATATGGACAACTCTTGTAAGATGAAATTAACACATAAGCTAGATGAAGGCCGTATAAGAAAAGCCTTCATTTAGGCCATCAGGTACTTGTGCTCTTAATTTGTAAATCCATTTTGATTCACACTGTAGTAGTTTATTTTGGAAATCACCCCTTCTAGGTCCTGATTTCACAGAATCAATAATACAAAATTTGAGTACTTCCGGATTATTGTTATGACAGTATTTCACATGTCTTGCTATGGGACTGTCATATTCGTTCTTAATAGAATATATATGTTCTCCCAGTCTTCGACAGAATTCCCTGCAGGTTTTCCCTACATAAATCTTGTTGCATAAACAGGTAGCTATATATATCACTCCTGATGATTTACAGTTGAAAAAATTATCAATATCAAAAGTGGTACCATTTATCGGATGTATATAATGTTTGCAGGGTCTTACAAATTTGCAAAATTTGCAATTCCCACATTTATACATTCCCTTTAGTGGTTGGAGCCAAGTTTTAGGTTCAACTTTCTTGTATACACTGTAAACAAGCATATCCTTAATGTTCATTCCTCTTCTATAAGTAATACTTGCTTTAGAAGTAAGAGTGTCTTTAAGATCTTTGTCACTTGTAAGGAGATGCCAGTGTTTAGAAAGGATGTTTTTAATTATTTCAGAGTCGTGACCAAATGTCATTATACATCTAGTTATCTTAGATTCATTGGATATAGTATTATTAATGGGAGTACACATTTTACCTTGAGCTTTGCTATTATGTGTATTTAGCAAATTGGTTCTATTGCAGTTCATAGCATGTTTATAGGCCAACTTTAGGCTTCTATTAGGGTAACCTCTTGCTTTAAAACGTTCCCTGAGTTTGTTTGCTTCAATTTTAAATTCTTCCTCTGAACTGCAATTTCTCCGAATCCTGAGGTATTGTCCATTCGGAATTCCCCTTTTAAGTGGCTCAAAGTGTTGACTCTCCCATTTCAGCAAGGTATTAGATGCTGTTTCTTTTCTAAATGTAGATGTATATATTTTCCCCTTTTCATCCTTTTTAATTATTAAGTCTAAGAAAGAGACCTCGCTTTGACTGGTTTCAAAGGTGAATCTGAGACCTAGTTCATTTGTATTTAGAAATTGTATAAATGAACTTAAATCCTTTCTGTTACCAGTCCAGACCAGGATAATATCATCTATGAATCTCCTCCAGACGAGTATATTTGCTCCAAAGGGATGTGCATTGTCATCATATATATATATTTATCTTCCCACCAACCCAAAAACAAGTTCGCATAACTAGGGGCACATGGTGTACCCATGGCTGTTCCTTGTTGTTGATGGTACCACTGTTGGTTGAATAGGAAGAAGTTGTGTTTTAAAACCTATTCCAATAATGCTATTAACAACATGTTTAATTCGTCGAAAGGAGAACCTTTCATCTGTAGGAAGTATTTAACTGCATTGATTCCAAAGCTATGTGGAATACTGCTGTATAAGGCCTCAACATCAATACACACCAGCCATGATTCAGGGGGTACAGATAAATCTTCTAGTTGCCTGAGAATATCAGGAGTGTCCCTGACATAAGAGGGTAGGCCCATCACAAATTCTCTAAGGTGATAATCCACAAATATACTACAATTGTGGGAAAGGTTGTTAGTCCCTGAGACTATAGGTCTACCTGGGATCGGGTGAGTTTTCTTGTGAACTTTAGGAAGAGAATAGAAGACTGAGACCATGGGAAATTTCGGAAACAAAATTTGAAATGTCTGATCATCAATTATTCCCTTATTTTTTACATCTACTAAGATGTTTTTAAGTCTCAATTTAAATTCAGGAGTCGGATCTTTTGTAATGATATTGTAAGTAGTTTTATCTTTTAAAATTCTCATACACATCTCCTTATAGTCATCATTGTCCATGAGGACTATATTACCTCCCTTATCTGCTGGCTTAATGTGTATAGACATATCATCCCTGAGTTCCATAAGAGCTTTGTATTCTGGTTTGGTGAGGTTATATTCTTTCTTATAACTCCTGTAGTCAATTTCCTCTATGTCATTAGAGACTTGCTGTAGAAATACCCAAATATTTGCATAGTCTTTAAGTGGAGGGGTAAAAGTGCTTTTAATCTTCCATTTCTTAGGTTCAATAATTGGAGTGCAATTTTCCTCCAAAAGCTCTATTAGACATTGTACTATTTCGATGTCTTCTTGTGGGACTCCCAAATTCATAATTTCTCTATCTTGTTTCCTTTTGTAGAATTTATGAAGAGCTAATTTCCTAGAGAAAAGATTTAAATCTTTTATGTGAGTAAATATATTTGCCTTAGATGTTGGTACAAATGTAAGGCCTTTACTTAAAACTGTAATGTGATCTTTTTGTAAAACAAAGTGGGAAAGGTTTATAATTCTTAGAGTATGCTCTGACTTATCAGGGTTTAAAGGAACTGATTGGTATTGATTTGTATTGATCTCCTTGTTTGAGATTGTCCTCTCCCTAAAAAAGGATGTGAAGGGGTTTCATTTTCATACATAGGATGTGATCTTGTCTGTCTATCAGATTCATATTGGTTCCTTCTGGAGCGTAGTTCATATTGTTCTCGCCTCCAGTTGGGATTTCTGTCTTTATACATTCCTCTTTTTGGATAGGTTTTTGGACCCCCAACATTTTTTCTGATAGTATGGTCCTCTATATCTGAGGTGTCATAATCAGATGAACTTAACTCAGGTCCTGTTTGATATTGAGGATTAGATGGTAATCTCTTGTATATTCTTCCTGTTTTGAAATCATTTTGATCTCTTAAAAATTTCCTAGGTTTACGATCTTTAATATCCTTTTTGAACTTGTCTATATTTGAGTTCAATTTGGTACATAAATTCTCAAAGTCAGAGAGGTCTCTGAATTTATCAACTTCCACTTGGTTAAGTATCACTGCTTTTTTTTGATGTTTTCAAGATTATTTTGTTAAGTTTCAATAATTAATGACATAAGTTCCATAGAACATTTTAAGAGGATATCCTTCCATTTAGACATGAAAATTTCATCATGTATATTCAATGCTGGTGTGATATTGGTTCTAAGGCCTCTAGGGATCAGAGGGGCGGAGACACGGGGGAGAGGGGCAGAGACACAGGGTAGGGAGAGGGAGGAAAGAGACACGATGGAGGGAAGAGACACGCGGGGGAGGGAGGAAAGAGACGCGGGGGAGGGAGGAAAGAGACGCGGGGGGAGGGAGGAAAGAGACGCGGGGGAGGGAGGAAAGAGACGCGGGGGAGGGAGGAAAGAGACGCGGGGGAGGGAGGAAAGAGACGCGGGGGAGGGAGGAAAGAGACGCGGGGGAGGGAGGAAAGAGACGCGGGGGAGGGAGGAAAGAGACGCGGGGGAGGGAGGAAAGAGACGCGGGAGAAAGGAGACACAAGGGAGGGAGAGGGAGGAAAGAGACACGGGAGAAAGGAGACACAAGGGAGGGAGAGGGAGGAAAGAGACACGGGAGAAAGGAGACACAAGGGAGGGAGAGGGAGGAAAGAGACACAAGGGAGGGAGAGGGAGGAAAGAGACACAAGGGAGGGAGAGGGAGGAAAGAGACACAAGGGAGGGAGAGGGAGGAAAGAGACACAAGGGAGGGAGAGGGAGGAAAGAGACATGGGAAGAAGAAACATGGGGAGGGGGGCAGAGATTCGAGGGAGGGAGAGGGAGGAAAGAGACACGAGGGGGGGGGCAGAGACACGGGGGAGGGAGGAAAGAGACACGGGGGAGGGAGGAAAGAGACACGGGGGAGGGAGGAAAGAGACACGGGGGAGGGAGGAAAGAGACACGGGGGAGGGAGGAAAGAGACACGGGGGAGGGAGGAAAGAGACACGGGGGAGGGAGGAAAGAGACACGGGGGAGGGAGGAAAGAGACACGGGGGAGGGAGGAAAGAGACACGGGGGAGGGAGGAAAGAGACACGGGGGAGGGAGGAAAGAGACACGGGGGAGGGAGGAAAGAGACACGGAAAGGAGACGCGGGGGAGGGAGGAAAGAGACGCGGGGGAGGGAGGAAAGAGACGCGGGGGAGGGAGGAAAGAGACGCGGGGGAGGGAGGAAAGAGACGCGGGGGAGGGAGGAAAGAGACGCGGGGGAGGGAGGAAAGAGACACGCGGGGGAGGGAGGAAAGAGACACGCGGGGGAGGGAGGAAAGAGACACGCGGGGGAGGGAGGAAAGAGACGCGGGGGAGGGAGGAAAGAGACGCGGGGGAGGGAGGAAAGAGACGCGGGGGAGGGAGGAAAGAGACGCGGGGGAGGGAGGAAAGAGACGCGGGGGAGGGAGGAAAGGAGACGCGGGGGAGGGAGGAAAGGAGACGCGGGGGAGGGAGGAAAGGAGACGCGGGGGAGGGAGGAAAGGAGACGCGGGGGAGGGAGAAAGGAGACGCGGGGGAGGGAGAAAGGAGACGCGGGGGAGGGAGAAAGGAGACGCGGGGGGAGGGAGAAAGGAGACGCGGGGGAGGGAGAAAGGAGACACGGGGGAGGGAGAAAGGAGACACGGGGGAGGGAGAAAGGAGACACGGGGGAGGGAGAAAGGAGACGCGGGGGAGGGAGAAAGGAGACGCGGGGGAGGGAGAAAGGAGACGCGGGGGAGGGAGAAAGGAGACGCGGGGGAGGGAGAAAGGAGACTCGGGGGAGGGAGAAAGGAGACTCGGGGGAGGGAGAAAGGAGACTCGGGGGAGGGAGAAAGGAGACTCGGGGGAGGGAGAAAGGAGACTCGGGGGAGGGAGAAAGGAGACTCGGGGGAGGGAGAAAGGAGACTCGGGGGAGGAAGGGGGGGCAGAGACACCAAGGAGGGAGAGGGGGGTTAAAACACAGGGAAGGGGGAACGGAGACACCAAGGAGGGAGAAGAGGGGGGAAAAGGAGCCACAAGGGAAGGAGGGGAGGGAGGACAGCATTTTCACTTTTTAATCAAATACCATTTATAATACATGGTTTTGTTTAGCATATGCCTGCTTTTATGATACAGCTTTCATGCACATACATATATATATTTATACTAGCGACTTGCAATAAAATTTTAAGCCATGGGAATGCTGTTTGACACACAATGTAAAGCGTTTTGTACTCTGAGTACCTTCAACGCTCATTGCGAGGCTTGCGCTGAGTGCCTTCGGCTCTAATTGTGAGCCTCTCCTGCCATGTACTTTTGGTCCCCTGAGCACCTTCATGAGTCATGATAAAGAGAGATATATATTTTTATGTATATGTAGTTAAGTAATAATGAATTATTTTTTGAATAAATTAATATAGTATTTATAATTAATATATGCAGCCATCAATAGGCTGAAGAGCTAACAATCTGTTTGTATTTTCCGACATCATAGAATATACAGTTTGAGTGTTGGTGCCCTGCTGATAAAGTGTAATGAATGTTCCAATTGTGCATTTTAAATAGGCTGCGTGCGCGAGGTAAAGCCATTGGTTTATTGTGGCATTGCATATTCATATATTTTCATTTTTTTCGGTGCCCATTTTTTTCCTCGCTAGGGGGATTTTCAATTGGCGAAAATCTGTTAAATTTGCGTTCCACCTCACTGCAACGTCCTGGCTGTATCCCCGGGCTGTCTGTGATGTTTTTGTAATTTTTGGGGTGTATTTAGTGTGTTTTTATTGCTTTTTCGTATTCGCAGTTGGTCCATTAATCTCGTAATTGTTTGCGTCTCGTATCTTTTTTTTTTCTAAGTCCCGCGCTGGTCAACCGCTTGCAGGCCAAGGCGATCCCGCGTTTAGGAAGTGTTTTGGCTAAGTCCCACGTGTTTCATTGCCTCATCGTGTTTGTGGTGATATCTTTAGTGTGTTGTAGTGCGTTAACGGCTTGCCTCGCTCATCGCCTAAGTGCTACGTGTTAATGGGTCGCTTGGCTTTGCAAGGCTCGCAAGCGATGAGCACCTGCGCTGTTTATCGCCTAACTCGTACGCACCTCGCAAAGTGTGACGATGTCTCTCAGTTTGACAACTATTATACGTGATATATATATATATATATATATATATATATATATATATATATATATATATATATATATATATATATAGTAAATAAAAAGTACATCTGTGTTCACATTTGAATGTCTAAAGCAAGTTAAAAAAACCTGCTTCCAGCCCAGAGTTCCGAGAAAAAACAGTTATTACACTGCATTCTGGGAAGTTGAGCTGGGACACACAAACATGGCCACAAATGCCTCACTCTTCATTCCTTAGCCATTATCAAACATGGCTTCCTTTAAGCTTATGCATGCTGTATTATTACACAGCTTTAATGCAAAGCCAAGGTTGGAATAAACACAGGCTGAGTATCCAATCCATGTACATGTTTCAAGCTTACTGGCTATCATCAGCATGGAGCGGGATCTCAGCCTGTGTTGTGGAAATTATGAGTAGGTAGTTCACCACAACAATCATTTATAATATGGTGGGCAAAAGAGTGATAGAAGCCCTCCACCGTACAGTAGTACAGTAAATAAAAAGTACATCTGTGTTCACATTTGAATGTCTAAAGCAAGTTAAAAAAACCTGCTTCCAGCCCAGAGTTCCAAGAAAAACAGTTATTACACTGCATTCTGGGAAGTTGAGCTGGGACACACAAACATGGCCACAAATGCCTCACTCTTCATTCCTTAGCCATTATCAAACATGGCTTCCTTTAAGCTTATGCATGCTGTATTACACAGCTTTAATGCAAAGCCAAGGTTGGAATAAACACAGGCTGAGTATCCAATCCATGTACATGTTTCAAGCTTACTGGCTATCATCAGCATGGAGCGGGATCTCAGCCTGTGTTGTGGAAATTATGAGTAGGTAGTTCACCACAACAATCATTTATAATATGGTGGGCAAAAGAGTGATAGAAGCCCTCCACCGTACAGTAGTACAGTAAATAAAAAGTACATCTGTGTTCACATTTGAATGTCTAAAGCAAGTTAAAAAAACCTGCTTCCAGCCCAGAGTTCCAAGAAAAACAGTTATTACACTGCATTCTGGGAAGTTGAGCTGGGACACACAAACATGGCCACAAATGCCTCACTCTTCATTCCTTAGCCATTATCAAACATGGCTTCCTTTAAGCTTATGCATGCTGTATTACACAGCTTTAATGCAAAGCCAAGGTTGGAATAAACACAGGCTGAGTATCCAATCCATGTACATGTTTCAAGCTTACTGGCTATCATCAGCATGGAGCGGGATCTCAGCCTGTGTTGTGGAAATTATGAGTAGGTAGTTCACCACAACAATCATTTATAATATGGTGGTCAAAAGAGTGATAGAAGCCCTCCACCGTACAGTAGTACAGTAAATAAAAAGTACATCTGTGTTCACATTTGAATGTCTAAAGCAAGTTAAAAAAACCTGCTTCCAGCCCAGAGTTCCAAGAAAAACAGTTATTACACTGCATTCTGGGAAGTTGAGCTGGGACACACAAACATGGCCACAAATGCCTCACTCTTCATTCCTTAGCCATTATCAAACATGGCTTCCTTTAAGCTTATGCATGCTGTATTACACAGCTTTAATGCAAAGCCAAGGTTGGAATAAACACAGGCTGAGTATCCAATCCATGTACATGTTTCAAGCTTACTGGCTATCATCAGCATGGAGCGGGATCTCAGCCTGTGTTGTGGAAATTATGAGTAGGTAGTTCACCACAACAATCATTTATAATATGGTGGTCAAAAGAGTGATAGAAGCCCTCCACCGTACAGTAGTACAGTAAATAAAAAGTACATCTGTGTTCACATTTGAATGTCTAAAGCAAGTTAAAAAAAACTGCTTCCAGCCCAGAGTTCCAAGAAAAACAGTTATTACACTGCATTCTGGGAAGTTGAGCTGTTGTTCAAATGTGAACACAGATGTACTTTTTATTTACTGTACGGTGGAGGGCTTCTATCACTCTTTTGCCCACCATATTATAAATGATTGTTGTGGTGAACTACCTACTCATAATTTCCACAACACAGGCTGAGATCCCGCTCCATGCTGATGATAGCCAGTAAGCTTGAAACATGTACATGGATTGGATACTCAGCCTGTGTTTATTCCAACCTTGGCTTTGCATTAAAGCTGTGTAATACAGCATGCATAAGCTTAAAGGAAGCCATGTTTGATAATGGCTAAGGAATGAAGAGTGAGGCATTTGTGGCCATGTTTGTGTGTCCCAGCTCAGCTTCCCAGAATGCAGTGTAATAACTGTTTTTCTTGGAACTCTGGGCTGGAAGCAGGTTTTTTTAACTTGCTTTAGACATTCAAATGTGAACACAGATGTACTTTTTATTTTCTGTACTACTGTACGGTGGAGGGCTTCTATCACTCTTTTGCCCACCATATTATAAATGATTGTTGTGGTGAACTATATATATATATATATATATATATATATATATATATATTTTTTTTTTTTATAAAGCGCCAACATATTCCGAGAATATGTACAGAGGATAGGTATAAAGAAAAATGAAAATACAATGTTGAACACATGCCAAAAAGTAGGGGGCCCTGTTTTTGTCTTTAAAATCATATATACATGGTGTTTTTTTCAAAAAGCCATACAAGACTTAAAGGAATAAACAAGGGCTTGCCAAGTAATTGAAGAGAGTAGAGGGTTAATTGGGGATTAAGGTTTTGGGTGTGTCAGCTGTGAGAGATGGAGGTGATAGTACTAAACCTGCACTATAAAATAACACAAATCATAGGTTAGTGGGTGAGTGTGGACCGGGTAGGTGGGAGCGCATGTTACATGAGTTCAGAGGCAGAAAAGTGGTGGCGTGTGAGGGTCTAGAGGAAAATGGACCGTGCAAAATGTCAGCTTGGTAGTGAGATACTGCTGAGTGGATGGGAATGCGTCCCAGTGGTATTTGCAGAACCTCTTGCAGAACTGAATACATGGGGGCACAAATTAGCATCTTGCATCATGGGTTCAATCTATATCTCCTCTTGGGTTTGACTGTTGCTTTGTCCCCATCAGCCACATCTAATATCCCTGTGGAAGCTGGAGCAGCCTTTCTGTATACACCTCCTCCACGGAAGTAATGTCAACGCTGATGAAGGACTCAAGGTATGTTTGCGTCCTTGGTGTAGTATATGTGTAGATCTTGTGGCATGTATGATAAGCCTGTTTTGGCTTTGAGGATTAGCAAATTATAATTTCCTGATTTTAATATAGTAGCAGGGATCAATCAAACTGTTATTTTGTATTTATTTAATAGCAGATTAGCAATTAAATCAGTATGTGGTGGGGAAAACAACAGTTTGTTTTAAAACGTACATATACATTTTAGCCTTTCCCCCTCTGGCAGAACTGCTTGTCTCCACCCTTTTACTAGGTTTCAATTGGGTTGGATCCAACATGTCTTAACATTTTATTTTTCTTGTGAAATGTCATGGGGTTAAATGAAGGCAAAATTTCCTTGGTGCATATGGCTCTGCATCCCCCATTTCTAACTTCTATTGCAGGTAATGGTCCTGTGTGGTCTGTACCACGGGAATGAGCTTCTCTGCAAGACCGTGGCGAGCAACGAGGTCAATGCAACATCCGACCCCCATTGGCAGCAGACTCTTGAGTTTGATATTAACATTTGCGACCTTCCTCGGATGGCTCGGCTCAGCTTAGCTCTTTATGCTGTAGACAAGTCTAAAAAAGCCCGATCCACCAAGAAAAAATCCAAGAAAGCTGTGAGTCTCCTTTATCTATGGACCAACCACTAGTTTCATTTGTTCCGTATCTACTTTAATAATTTTGTATCCATAGACATCAGTTAAAAACCATCAAACCTAATTATAATTATAATTTTATTAAAAACGTTTAATTTGGTAATTGCGGTTCTGATTTACTTTACTTTATTTGCGTTTATTTCAAGTTTTGGGAATTTACACCAAAAACAAACGTTTTCAGTAATGTCTGCAGACTGGATCTCTTGTTGTTCCATGTCTGTATTGTTTTGGTGGGTAGTTATAGAATCATAGATTTGTCAGCAGACCAGAAGAAAAAGGCACATCCACTCTCTCCATTGTATCTACCTAAAAGATGGCTTAAAGGGATATGACATTTTCCACAGATTTTACTAGATATATAATATCTGTAAGTATCTAATTATTTTTATGTACTTTTATTTTGGTACAAAGTGCTTATAAACTCTGTTTTTTAATGCCTGAAATCAAACAAATAATCCCTGTATAGGTCTGCCCACTGCAGCATATGCAGACACAGACTTGTAGGACTAGGTGTGTAGTGTAATGTCCAGCCTCTGTCATCAATGTGGGGCTGGTTATATATATATATATATATATATATATATATATATATATATATATGTGTGTATATATATATATATATATATATATATATATATATAAGTATGTATGTATGTGTATATATATATATATATATATCACATATTATAATTGTCTAACTACGAGACGTCGTCACGCTGCGTTGCGCAGTGCGTACGACTTTGCGATGAGCGCCGCAGGCGCTCATTGCCTGGCGAGCCTCGCGCAGCGAGGCGAGCCGTTAAACCGCTCTGTTGCGTAGTGCGTACGACTTTGCGATGAGCGCCGCAGGCGCTCATCGGCCGGCGAGCCTCGTATATATATATATATATATATATATATATATATATATATATATATAATATATATATATATATATATATATATATATATATATATATATATATATAAATATTACACTATTTTTTTTATTTTTTTTATTCAGCACTGATTGGGTAGTGTGAGGCACAACAGTCTATGTCGTCATGAGCTGCAGAGAGCAGACCCATACAGGGACTATTTGTATGCTTTTGGGCAGTAAAAACAGAGCTTATAAGCACTTATTAATAAAAAAAAGTACATACAAGTAAACATATAACATCCCTGTGTATCTATCTAGTAACATCCAGGAACCTTCCATATCCCTTTAATGTTTGAAATTATAGAAAATGTTTTAAACTTAATGAATATTATCCTTCTTAAATACATCTTAGAAGATCGTAGAGAAAGTTTTTCTTTTTTTTTTTTTCTCCACATTCTGGAATTGTTCCCCCTCTGCCGGTTCTCACGGATCTAAGGTGCCATGTTACACAGCTTTGACCGTAGGCCACACCCACAGGACGGGCTTTACACTAACAGTGTCATTCTGTTACAAAGCATACAGTGAAACGCAGCAGCATTTACTGCTAGTGTAAAATCTCGCTGTGGGTCACGAATGAGAGTTGGTGGTCCCACAAGGTGTTACTCCTGGGAATTCTTAGTAGTAAGTGAAGTGTAAAGTTTATATGACAATTGCACTGAGGAGGATAAAATAAATTAACCTAATTAACCCCTCTCCCTTGTCTCCTTCAAGTTTATATATATATACTAGCAAATTGCCCGTCAAAAAATGACGGCAATGAAATCGTAAGTGAGCTAATGCTGTTTGGTGTGTAATAATGAAATATATAATACATTAATAAATGAATATACTTTACCTATTTTGAAGCATTGTGTTGAAGAGCTGCAATCTGTTTTGATGTTGCTGCAGCATTAGTGGTGTGGAGCTGCTGTGTAAGCGTGCTGAATGTGCGCAGTGTAATACTGTGCGTGCGCGAGACAAAACCGTTAGCGTAGTGGTGTACTTCCGCATTGGCGTAAAATGGCGGGTTATCTGTGGTATGCGTCTTTGCGGATTATCCGTAGGTGCTTCGTGGTGTTTTGCGAGTTTCTTGTGGTGTTTTGCGAGTGTGTTGTGGTGTTTTGCGTGTTGAGAGTGCTGTAGCCTTGTTTTCGTTTTGTTCGTCGGCCATTTTTTCTCTCGCTTAGCGATTTTATTAGTGTCTAAAGTGTGTTATTTTAATTTAAATGAAGGTGTAACTTGCTTTTTTGAGGTGCTGGATGGTTCATAAGCTTTTTATGTGTGTTTTGTGTGTATGTATTGTGTTTTAAATGTTTGTATTTCGGCGTGTTGCGTCCGATTTTTGCGAGGTCGTAATGTCTGCTAACGTGTCTCGTATGGTGTTTGCGTGTGTTGCCTCGTTTTCGTTTTGCTCGGCGGCCATTTTTTCTGTCGCTTATGAAATTTTTTAGTGTGTAAACTCTTTTTTATTTTGATTGAAATGAAGGTGTAAGCTGTTTTTTTGAGGTTTTGGATGCTCCCTGTTGCTGTAGGTAAACATTTTTTAATGTTCGCGAGTTCTGTCAGTGTTGCGAGGTCTTAATGTGTGTTAACGTGTGTCGTATGTTGTTTGCGTTGCTAGTAAAAGTTTGCGAGGGTCGTAATTGGTGTGTCGTGTTGTTTGCGTTGCGACGTTACGTTTGCGAGGGTCGCAGTTGCTGGCATGGAGCCCGCAAGCGTTAGCAACAACTCGCATGCTTACAACTATATATGTGATATATATATATATATATATATATATATATACACATATATACAGTCAGGTCCATAAATATTGGGACATCGACATAATTATAATCTTTTTGGCTCTATACACCACCACAATGGATTTGAAATGAAACGAACAAGATGTGCTTTAACTGCAGACTTTCAGCTTTAATTTGAGGGTATTTACATCCAAATCAGGGGAACGGTGTAGGAATTACAACAGTTTGTATATGTGCCTCCCACTTTTTAAGGGACCAAAAGTAATGGGACAGATTAAAAGTCATAAAACAAACTTTCACTTTTTAATACTTGGTTGCAAATCCTTTGCAGTCAATTACAGCCTGAAGTCTGGAACGCATAGACATCACCAGACGCTGGGTTTCATCCCTGGTGATGCTCTGCCAGACCTCTATTGCAACTGTCTTCAGTTCCTGCTTGTTCTTGGGGCATTTTCCCTTCAGTTTTGTCTTCAGCAAGTGAAATGCATGCTCAATCGGATTCAGATCAGGTGATTGACTTGGCCATTGCATAACATTACACTTCTTTCCCTTAAAAAACTCTTTGGTTGCTTTTGCAGTATGCTTCGGGTCATTGTCCATCTGCACTGTGAAGCGCCGTCCAATGAGTTCTGAAGCATTTGGCTGAATATGAGCAGATAATATTGCCCGAAACACTTCAGAATTCATCCTGCTTCTTTTGTCAGCAGTCACATCATCAATAAATACAAGAGAACCAGTTCCATTGGCAGCCATACATGCCCACGCCATGACACTACCACCACCATGCTTCACTGATGAAGTGGTATGCTTTGGATCATGAGCAGTTCCTTTCCGTTTCCATACTCTTCTCTTCCCATCACTCTGGTACTAGTTGATCTGTCCATAGGATGTTGTTCCAGAACTGTGAAGGCTTTTTTAGGTGTTGTTTGGAAAACTCTAATATGGCCTTCCTGTTTTTGAGGCTCACCAATGGTTTACATCGTGTGGTGAACCCTCTGTATTTACTCTGGTGAAGTCTTCTCTTGATTGTTGACTTTGACACACATACACCTACCTCCTGGAGAGTGTTCTTGATCTGGCCAACTGTTGTGAAGGGTGTTCACCAGGGAAATAATTCTTCGGTCATCCACCACAGTTGTTTTCCGTGGTCTTTCGGGTCTTTTGGTGTTGCTGAGCTCACCGGTGCGTTCTTTCTTTTTAAGTATGTTCCAAACAGTTGATTTGGCCACACCTAATGTTTTTGCTATCTCTCTGATGGGTTTGTTTTGTTTTTTTCAGCCTAATGATGGCTTGCTTCACTGATAGCGACAGCTCTTTGGATCTCATATTGAGAGTTAACAGCAACAAATGCAAATAGCACACTTGAAATGAACACTGGAGCTTGTATCTGCTCTTTGTAAATGGGATAATGAGGGAATAACACACGCCTGGCCATGGAACAGCTGAGCAGCCAATTGTCCCATTACTTTTGGTCCCTTAAACAGTGGGAGGCACATATACAAACTGTTGTAATTCCTACATCGTTCACCTGATTTGGATGTAAATACCCTCAAATTAAAGCTGAAAGTCTGCAGTTAAAGCACATCTTGTTAGTTTCATTTCAAATCCATTGTGGTGGTGTATAGAGCACAAAAGTTTAGAATTGTGTCGATGTCCCAATATTTATGGACCTGACTGTATATATATATATATATATATATATATATATATATATATATATATATATATATATAATATATATATATATATATATATATATATATATATATATATATATATATATATATATATATATAT